>PVKS010010392.1:0-60379 GCA_004027875.1 Aplodontia rufa | reverse complement strand
GAAATGCTTAGATTGTGAATTTTGCACAATTAAATGATTATATAAGTATTATTTGGATTTTTGGGGTGGGGGTAAAGAGTATGCTACATTGTTTTTTAAGAATCCTCATTAGTTTGTGAAACTTCACAACAGCACAACCTAGTTTCATGCACTGGAGCCTGGAAACGACTGCCCAGAATAACTTATTTGTTACTGTTTAATCCAACATTGGCTTTAATCATATTCTTTAAAGAGAAGCCTTTAAGGTCTTCTTTAGGCTGCAAGTTTCACCAGACCTTTGTGCCTCCCCTGACAGCTTACCCTCTAGGGTTTGAGAGAAGCATCAAAAACCCTTGGGATTGTGCATGATCAGAGAAGGGGCACTGATATGTTTTGAGCACTTGCTCTTCTGGGGTCCACACTGGTCTTGAGCAGCAATGATCCTCAGAAGAACGAAGGAGAGGGGTGGTGAAGGTTTGCATGCTGTGAGGCTGTAGGCTGGGAGCCAGGGGGAGCCTCTGCTAACAGGAATGGTGGTGCACACAAGGGCACGGCAGGCCAAGAGGATCTGTGTGTTTGAAACACTGCCATCGGTTCCCACACCTTCAGTATCGGAAGATGTGATGGGACAGGGAAGAGGCAGGCATTGGAGCAGATCTCCGTAATGGTCTGAATTAGCCCTGAGCCGTCATTTCTCCCTCCACAATGCCTGCGGTGGAGATTTCTGCTTCTCTGAATAGTCACTGATATTTTAATCCTTCAAGCAGGATGGTAGAAGAAAAGAGGCTCCAATTCCTCACAGGTTTTCACACCAGTAGTCTCAATAATTGCTTTGTTTTTCCAATTTGTACAGAATTTTTCAGTCAATTAAGTTTATGCTTATACAACTATTTCTCTTTTCCCTTCTGACCTTTGAAACTGATATTTGTTGAAAAAGCTATTTTTCAACAAATTGATCTAGATACTCATTGACTAGCCTGTTGAGCATGGTTGCTTCCCAAAAAGGCATCAGATTTTAAGCCTAATGATAATCACCATTGTTGAACTACTACGATCTGCTTACATCTGTGCTAAGTGCTTCTGGAAGATATTTTTCAATTGTCACAGCACGCCAATGAAGAATGTACTATTATTATTTCCATTTCACAGTTGAAAAAAATTGAGGCTTGGTAACTAACAGCTTACAAATGGAAGAACTGGGACTCCGTTTATTTAATCCTGAACTCTCCACTCTTAGACACTTGATTCCATTATCTTCAAGAAAAACTTTTGAGATAAAGATGTGCAGGCATTGCTTCACAACGGAAAGCAAGGTTTTAGATTGGAAAACACATTTCCCTTTGAAGAAGGAACACGGGAAAGCAGTAGAAGAGGGAGATCCAGTGTCAGCAAAGGCCTTCTCTCTGCCATGTGGATGTCTGAGTTAAAATACTTGGGAGGAATCTTAATCCTATTTTTCTGAAAAAATCACCATTCTCTAAAGTATGGAGTTTAGTTAACCATAATGTAAAAATATAGATTTGTAAAAGTGCTGCACTCATGGAAGATGTTATCTATACGGAAAAACAAGTGAGAGGTTCATGGGAACTCTGTGCCTTTTTTTTACAATTTTTCTGTAAACCTAAAGCTATTAGTAAAAATTACATTAAAATTCATTCTCTAAGTCATATATGTATATATATGTGTGTGTATATATATATATATATATATATATATATATTCCATACACAAGATGATGGCCTAGATAAAACTGAGCAATTAACTAGCAAGCAATTAATGATTGAAGCTTAGTCCAGAAGTTCCAAAATTGTTACCAGAATGTTTGTGTGTCTCTACATTGTGATCTCTGATGCTTATTTTTAAAAAATTATTTTGTAGACAATGCATGATGACAAAATTGTGTGTCCCATACTAGGCTGCTTTCGCAGCCATTTGAACTACAAGCTCCTGACTCGGGCTCCTCCATCTATTTCTCAAGGGTTGTTGAGTTGCACTTGTGACACTTGGAGTTGAAAAAGGGACTTCCAGAGGGTGGATGTCATGACCTTAGGCCAGTCTTTCTGCTGCTTTCTTTCTCAGGCAGGTGACAGTATTCTCTGGTGCTAAACCTCCCATTCTAGTTGTGCCCCTTGGTGGGGAGGATGCTGATGCAGCCTCTGTATTTTAACTGGACTCCTCTTATTGGTGGCTCTGGCCTCTCCACCACCACCCAGATTAAGGAGAGCTTGTTTTATGAGGAATCTACTCCCCTGGGTTCGACATCGCTCCACTTTATTTTGCCCTCATTCCTCTGCTCAGAAGCTCTGAGGGTCCAGGGAGAAAGGCTCCTTATCTGAATGAGTATAAGACAGACAGGAGGCTAACAACCTTTAGCAGGCAGAGAAGAAAGGGTGCTCAAAAAGGCTTGGTTTTCCAAATCACACTCCAACCACACACTGAGTAGTTGGTATCTTTTAGATACTAGTGGAGAAATGCTTGTCGACATGAGTTGAATGATTATCCAGAAAGCCTGCAGGGCTGGATGAGCTCACTCACAAAGGTCACTGTGGTCCAAGGGCAGGGATTTTTATCCCTCCAGACCAGGAGAGTTGGACAAAATAAAAGAACCCAACCTTTAACGAATTCAGACACACATTTCTCAGCCAAAGATCATCTTGAAGCAGGGTGGGAAACAAAGCGTCCTTGAAGAAGGGCCTTATGATCTGTGGTTGGTTCGCAAACTTAGATGCAGACCATGGGAGAGCAGTTTCTTACCTTCATGTTGTGGTTACAGTTCAATACAGTACTTCCTAAAAACCAGTTTTCAGGATTCTTATAGACAGGATTCTCTGTCTTGGCAATTATAGGGTACCCCCACACACACACATAAATCCCTTTTCCTGATGCTAGAGACTTTTTTTTTTTGGTAGTTAGGTATTTTGGAAGGAGAATTTATTCCAAATACATACATACTTCCTCTCCTCTTTACCCAACAGTTGCACGGGGATGTAGGGAGTAGTTCAACAAAAAGTAACAGATACTTTTCCAATAAGATTTTGCTTTAGGATTCACAGCAGTGGGTAGAAAATGGTAGATATATTCCACCACAGTTTGGAAATCTTCTTACCTATGCTAGACTTAAAAAACATATTTATTGTAAATATAGTTACCATTTTAACTATTTAAATGTATGGTTCAGTGGCATTAAATATATTCACATTTTTGTGCAATCATTACCACCAACCATCTTCAGAATGTTGACACTCTGATTGCCCCCTCCCTTATCCTTTGGCAGCCATCATTCTACACCTACATTTTTTTTTAATTTTTATTTTTTCATCTGGTTTTTGTTTTTCCTCCACTTGGTTGTGTATGTGGTGCTGGGGATAGAACCTCGCTCCTAACACATGCCAGACAACTGCTCTACCGCTGAACCACCTCTCCAGCCCCTATTCCTAGACTACTTTTGGACCCAGTTTCTCTTTCATTCAATAAGAACGAGGGTCTATGGCTGACCAAAGAGATTGCTTCTACATATGCAGGTCTTCTTGCATACAGGTGATTTGAGTTTATTGTAGAGAAAAGTAACAGAAAATTAGGTTGGAGAAAGAAAAGAGTCTCAGCAGCCCTGCCACGGATCAGCCTGATTCTTTCACATCAAGAAGTTGATCTTTCGAGCCATTTCCATGTTGTAGATCCGCCAACATGTTTCATAGCTTTCCCGCTGTCGTCTGCGACAGGGCTTCTCATAGTATTTTCCTCGCTTAATGTCCTCAATTAGTCCATCCATGCTGAGGATTCTGTTTAAGGTCCTGTGTGCACCTTCCATGTTCCCATCCTGTACCATCACAGTTCTGGCAATGAATTTCAGGTGTTTTGCCATGACCTTGGATTTAAGTCTTCACTCTGCAGGACCCACCAGCACCCGCAGGAACTGGAGATGCTAGAGACTTATTGACTATTTCTGCCATAGATTGGGATGTAGAAGAGGCAAATCCTTTTTTTGGTTTAAGTTTTTTTTTTTTTCCAAAATATCTGTACAAAGAGTTTGAACTTGCTGGCATTTTGCTGTAGAGGTATCTGCATCAATCACTAGACCTGGCACCTTGGTCATTATTAGAGTGAGGAAAAAACTGAACAGCTGCCCAAGTGTCTTGGCATGTGAGGCTCCCCCACTCCAGTGTATATGGGAGAGAGGGAAGGGCCAGAAGAAATGACTGAGCCCTGGGATTCCAGACCAACTCCTCACTCCTGGGGGCAATCTCACCGTGTAGGGAAGTGTTTCCATTCAGCTCTACCATGATGGAGCAAGCAAGAGGCAGAAACGGCCAGCCATTGTCCAAAGCTAGAATCGACCCTCTTAGAAGCCATGTGCATTCTAAATGATGCAGGAAAATTAATGGCAATTACTTAAACACAGCTCAAGGACACACAGCCTTCAAGCCATAGCTCCAATACAGTTGTCCTCTTATTCCAAAGTTGAGGCCCCTTCTGCCTGGAATCTGAGTCCCATGAAGGCCATTGTGAGAAGGCTGCTAAAAGGGAGAGAAAGGGAAGCCCTGCATTGAGTAGCCGTGAATAAAGTCCTGAGCATCATAACACTGAAAAGCCTGGGAACTCAGCTGTGATTATAATGGTACCAAAAAGCTGATTTTAAAACCGAAACCTCCAGTGCTTGTTATAGGAGCCACTGGGTATTTCCAGCCCTATGATGTAGAAAGAAAAGCTGGAGCCCTGAGAATTCAGCTCATTCACCCTGGGCATCAACAACCAGGGAAAGACTCTGTTTAGCTTTATCTAAGTCTATTTCAGTGGTTGAGGGCTCGGGGACGTTCCCGGACTCTCTAAATAGAAATAAGTGCTGGTTATCGGAGTGGTGTGGTGGGGCCCTTTCTGGCCAGGAGGTCATCTGGGGCTCTAGGAGCTACTTGTTCAGCTCTGATATCTAAACAGCTCAAGTGAATTATTCACTTAGGAGGGTGAAAAACAACCATCCCTCCTAGATTGCCAGATGAAGTTTTCCAGAATAAAATATCTTAGTCACTTGGAATCTGACCAAAGTAAACTCCCGGGCCTGACCCACCCATATCTCTGTGTTGGAAGGGAATGGAGAGAGGGGAATCCCAACATAAATGAGAAAACAGCTTGTCAGCTTGCAGGGCCTCCTGGGGGCAGATCATATCCTCTCCAGCCAGGCAGGGTCTGGAGAAAGCTGTAGGTGAGGAGCAGGCCACCGGAAGGGCCCTCCATGGCCTCTGTGTTTGGTTCCGGGCCTGAATGGGGCTGTGGCTTACATAACAGTTTGGCAGGGAGACAGCCGGCGGAAGCACGCGGGTTTCCAGCAGTGTCTAATCATCTTTGATTTCCCTGTTTGCTCAGCAACTTTCATGTGGCGGGGGAGGCAGCTGTGCAGGGCAGGAGGACAGGCGGGATTCCAGCACTCTGCACTCTCTTGTTTCCTGCTACAGATCAAACAGCCCCAAACAGGTCCCCCACCAGGGCGGGGGAATTAGCAACTGCCACACAGGTAGTCTCAGGGAGAAGCTGCCTTAGAGCCTGGCCCAGGCCTGAGAAGACCCAAGATGAACCTGAAGATACATAAGCGCCCGCTGGGTTGCCAGGAGGCAGGGGTCCTGGCTGCTGGCAGCAGCTGCAGCTGGCTGTGTGGCTCTTGTCTGCAAGGGCTGTGATAGCCCCTCTGATTACAGAGGTCACTGAGCCCCAGGCCATGTCCATTCTGCAAGTCAGCTGAGTTCAGGCCTGAGTCTCACTGCCCATTGCATCCCCTATGCTGATCATGCCGGATCCCTGGGAATGTGGGAGCAATGAATTTCAACAGTGATATTTCGCTTAACTAAAAGTACAAATTTCCAGCTTCTTTTTTCCCATCTTAATTTGCCTGGAGTTGACTAGCCTGTGTTCCCCCTTAGACTGGACACATGTTGCTGTAGTTTCCTCTGCTCTCAGTTGTCCTGTGCCTGGATACTTCTTCATTTAGCAACTCCACTTGCCTGGCCCTTGCAGACAATTTTTAGGATGCATTCCCTGCTCCAATGTTGCTGTGATCATTTGATGTTATAATGGTCTGCTTATCTAAGTCTCCACTGGACTGTGAGCTCCTTGGACAGCGGGTAGAATTGAATAAATTCATCTGTTCATTCAACAATCATCTGTGGATCATTCACTTCAGCCAAGGTGCCCAGTGCTGGTCATTTTGTCAATGATGGAGACTCATTAAGGGGCTTCAGCTGCCTGGCGCTTAGCTCATGCCTTATGTATGCGTTTAGCTTAAGGGAATAAATGAACAATTACTCCTGCATGCAAACTGTTGATGTTGGCAGTGTGGTCTGTTACCAAATATGCCCGCGCTCTCCTCCTTGTTAACAGGCTTACTGACAAGATGCGCCTTGTTCTGCAAGAGCTTTGTGTGAACTTGTGTGCTGCAGTGCTCAGGTAGTTCTTTGTGTTCAGGTGTTTTCTAGCTTCCAGCCTGTGTGTAGGGCTTCAATATTATTTTTTTTTTCTGATGCTTGGGATTGACCCCTGGGCCTTGCACTTGCTGGACAAGTGCTCTACTACTGAGCAGCCTCCCTGACCCTTTTACATTTAAACTTTTAAGATATGATCTTGCTAAGTTGGCCAGACAACTTGTGGTCCTCCTGCCTCAGCTTCCAGACATCTTTTTGCTCTTCCTTGCCCTGTCCACCCACACTGAATTGCTTGTATGACTTCTCTGTGCTCAGCTCACCCCTGGGACCTCTGTGCCCTTGCTTGCCCTCCTTTGGTCTGGAATGCTGGTGCCTGGTCTCTTACTCTCTCGTTCCCACCCCTCTCCTGGCCAGCTCCCAGCGCTTCATAAGACTCTGCTCAGACGTAACCTTCCCAGGAGCCACTTCATCTCCAGGCTGGGTTAGGGTCCCTTATACTCTGTTCTCATTTCCTATGCAGATCTTCTATGAATCTGTTTCCAGCACCAGGTTGCAAGCCCCCCAGGAAGGGAATGGACTTTCATCTCTGTATCTCAGGGTCAAGCACATCATAGGACCTTCATCTGTCTAGAGACAGAACAATTCATTCATGCCTGTAAATGAACCCTTGCTGTGTCCAGCCCCTGTTTTAGTACCACATCACTGCACACTCCACCCACAACTACCACTTCAATACACCCCTGCAGAGTCCTGAGTACCAGCCAAGGCTGCCGCTGGATCCGTGCTTCACTCCGAGTCCGGCTCTCTATTGACATATCACGTTCTTTCCCATTATAATTCCTACCCATGCTCTGTGTGTTTCCTCAAGCTTTTGGTGTTTGAATACATGAAATCTTCTGCTCTTCACATGAAAGCAATGCCATCTGTTCACTGGATGGAAATTCTGGAGAGCTTCAGAAAAGCAACCAGGTTTCGTTGCGGAACGGCCCAGATATGCCTCCGTGGGATTCTGTGTGGGAGAAGTCTCCAGGAACTCATAGTCCAATCCTATACATCAGACACCCACACAGCACTGTGTCTACTGTATACACACCCGCTGAAAGGCATGTTGAGGTTATGAAAATAAAAAAGTAATTTAAAAAGGTTTACCTTGTGGGACAGAGGGAGAGGAAGTACTCAAACAAATCACAAGAGGAAAACAGAGACAAGCAGTGTGGTAAGCTGAGCCAATCCCAGTGGAAGAGCAGAGGGGCAGTTAATTCAGCCAGTGTCACCCCGCTTCCCACTTAATTAAGATCCTTCAGTGCTTCTGCATGGTTTCAAAGGTAAAGTCCAGGTGACTTCATGTGCGATTCAAAGCTGTCAGTGATCCAGTCTTGGGTCTGTGGTGCTTTTTCTAAGCCAAGCTTATCCTCCAGCCCTGGGACCCACTTGTCTCCAGATGAGGTGTGCTCTGTTTCACCTCTCTTGGCATCTGCAGCTTCATTTGCCTGGAATGTCCAGTCCTAGAAAGATCTCCAAGACTGAGTTAGCTACTTATTCTCTGTAAGCCCTTAGCATCCTGAGCTCAACTCAGTTCATTTCATCACTAGCTGCCAACATTCTCCACTTGTCTGTGAGCTCTTCCTGCATACAAGGACAGGTTTCCCTCTATATAACCTCAGAAAATAATAAAATACAAGAAATTAGTACAAACTCAGTAAATATTGTTGAACACTAAAATTGTTGAATGTTGTGAGAATCAGCAAAAGGAAGATCAGTAGAGTAAAGGAAAGAAAATAGGTGGTGGGAATAAGGAAGAGGACGGAAAGGGAAATGGGGACTGAAATGAAATGAATCAAATTCCATGCTTGTATGATTTTGTCAAAATGAACACACGTTCTATGTAAATCTATAATGTTATAATAAAAAATGTTAAATTTAAAAATGTCATAAAGCTGAGGTCGGTGGCACATGCCTGTAATCCCAACAACTCAGGAGGCTGAGACAGGAGACTCACAAGATTGAGGATGGCCTGGGCAACTTAGCAGGAGCCTGTCTCAAATAAAAAGAATAAATGCTGCATGTAGCTCAGTGGCAGAATGCCCTTGGGTGCAATCCTCAGCACTGGGGGGAAAAAGCCCTATAGAAAAGAGTACATAGTATACTATTTTATGTTAGCAAAATTCAAGAATGGTAAATTTAAAGTGTGGTGATAGAAATCAGAACAGAAGTTGTCTATCAACTAAAAGGGAGCTTGAGGGAAATTTATGGATAAGGGAAACACTCTATCACATAGCAAGGATGCTGGTTAGACAGGGACACAAACTTACACAAACCTTTTTGGATAGTGCGTGATCAATCTATTCATTTCACTGGGGAAAAAAACTAACTCAATTTTTAAAAATTATTTTTTCTATACCAACTGTGCTTCTGGCACTCATTTGAATACTGTTTTGGTACCAAAAGAAAAGACCATTCATGAAAAACCCACAGCTAATATAGTAATCAACTTTCCCCTAAAATCCAGTACAAGGCAAAAATGCCCACTCTTATTTAACTTATTACTGGAAATGCTAGCAAAAGCAATCGGACAAGAGAAAAAAATAAAAGGCATACAAATCAGAAGGGAAGAAGTAAAATTATCTCTATTTTCAGATTACATGATTTTATCATTGAAAGCTACAAAAACTCAACAAAAAAACTTAGAAAGTAATAAATGAATTCAGCAAATCTGCGGGATAAAAAAATAACACAAAAAATCAGTTGCATTTCTTTGCACAAAGAGTAATTTATCTGAAAGCCAAATCAAGAAATTCATCCCATTTATGCACATTTTAAAAAAGAGTTTAGGAAGAAATTTAACCAAGGATGTGCAAGACCTATACACAGAAAACCATAAAACACTGATAAAAGAAATTGAAGAAGACACAAGTAAATGAATAACTATCCCATGTTCATGGACTGGCATAATTAATGCTGATAATTACCCAAAGCAATATGTAGATTCAATGCATCCATATCAAATCCCAATGTCATTGTTTACCAAAAGAAAAAAACAATTCTAAAATTCATATGGAAACACAAAAGACCCTAAATAACCAAGGTAATTCTGAAAAAGCAAAACAAATTTGGAGGAATCATATTAGCTGATTTTAAATACTACTTCAAAGTTACAGTAACAAAAGTGGTATGGTACCATCAAAAAAACAGGCGCACACACCAATGGAGCATAATAGGAAGCCCAGAAGAAAATCTAAACACGTATGGTCAATTAATTTTCAAGAAGATGCAATGGCAAAGGGACAATCTCTTCAATTGATGGTGCTGGGAAAACTGGATTTCCACATGCAAATGACTGAAATTGTACCTTTATCTTATGCCACACACACAAATCAACTCAGAATGGATAAAAGACATAAGCATGACACCTGAAACCATCAAGCTCCTAAAATAAAACATTGAGGAAAAGCTCCTTGACATTGGTGGTAGCAATGATTTTTTAAAAAAAATATTACATGAAAAGCTCATGTTATAACAACAAAAAGAAATAAGTAAGACTACATTAAATTTAAAAACATCTGCGTAGCATAGGACACAATCAACAAAATGACAATGAATTTTCTCTACAGATTAGGAAAAATATTTGCAAAAAATATTTGATAAAAGATTAATTTCCAATATATATATGAAGAACTCACATGTCTCAATAACAGAAAAGCAACTTGATTTAAAAATGGGCAAGCTGGGAAAGGAATGTGCATGTGTAATCCCAGCTATTTGGAAAGCTGAGGCAGAAAGATTGTAAGATCAAAGCCAGCCTGGGAAATTTAGCAAGACCTGGTCTCAAGATAAAAAAAAATAAAAAGGATGGGGAATGTAGCTATGGAAGAGTGCCCCTGTGTTCCAGTACCAGGAAAAAAAAAATGAGCCAAGAACTTGGATAGATACTTCTCTAAAGAAGACATTCAGACGAGCAGGAGGTATATGAAAATGTGTCCAACATCATTAATCACCAGGAAATGCACATCAGAACCACAATGAAATATTACTTCACACCTATTAAGATGGTTATTATCAAAGCAATAACAAGAGTTGGCAAGAGTGTGTAGGAAAGGGAACTCTTGTATATCATTGATAGGAAGCAGGCACTGGGGAAAAAAATATGGAGGTTTCTGAAGAATAGAACCACCATCTGACCAAGCAAACCCTCTTACGAGTTCATAACCAATGTAAATGAAATCACCGCTTTGTAAATATATCTGCACTTTCACATTCATTGCATCATTATTCAAGAAAGTCAAAATATGGAAACAACATAAATGTCCACGGATGGTCAAATGGATAAAGAAATCATCACACACACACACATACACACACACACACACACACACACACTCAGACAGGAATATTATTCAGCCTTTAAAAAGGAGTCCTCCCACTTATGATGACGTTCATAAACCTGGAGGACACTATATTAAGTGAACACAAAGAAAGATACCACATAATCTCATTTACATATGCAATCTAAAAACAAAATACACAGAGAGAGAGAACAAAGCAGGGGTTGCTTGGGCCAGGATGGGGGAAGGAAAGAAAATGGGGAGCAGTCGATTGAAGGATATGAAGTATCAGATTCGTAGGATGAGTAAATCTAGAGGTCTAATTGTAAGATTCGTGTTTTTCTTTTCTGTCCAAGTTAGACTGTAATGCAGTATAGACTACCTCCATTTTTAGATTCTCCCTCCCCTGTATACCCCCATCTGTTTTGATACTCGCCCATCTCTTTATCTCTTTCCGGTGGTTTCTACCAACACAGGTCTACCTCTTTCCAGTGATCCCCTCCCAGTTGCCACTACTTCTTCTGTGTACCTGTCTTTACCTCACCTTAGCCAACCACATAGATTGTGCACATGAGCTCCTCCAATCAGAGCAAAGGGCAGCATCACATCAGGTTGGAGTTAAAACCCTTGATGTTCCTGTTACTCTGGGCATTTTTCTTTTTGCCCTTGGGCTGAAGTAAAATTTCTGCCTTGCTCGACCACATCCGACCACATTTTATTTCATTTATAACATAATGTAAAACGTGAGGAGTACAGTTAATATTTTTGCTGAAAGAGAAGATTTTAGGAGCTCTTGCTCCTAAATTTGTAATATGGGTAAATTTGTAAGATGACGAATAGGTTAATTTGCTTGACTCTTGTAATGATTTCACTGTGTACTTGTATATCAAAACATCGTGTTGGGCTTGGGGTGTAGCTCAGCAGTAGAGTGCTTTCCTAGCATGTGTGAGGCCCTGGTTTGATCCCCACACAGCACAAAACAAAGTTGGGAACCTTGAATATGTACAGTAAAATTTCAATAATTTGCAATAAAAATTTTGTATTAAAAAAGTCATTTCTTGAGTACCTTGTATATCCTTGGACCTCACTGGGAAGTGTTACAGCAGCCTTTCAGGTGTATCTAGGGGTATGTTAAAGAAGAAAACATGAAACCCCTATCCTGTTGGAGCTCTCGTAGGTCTATTTCACATGTCCAATGCAAAAGGGAAGAACAATGATGAGTCCCATTGAATGTGTGAGCCTCCTTCAAGGCTTGTCAATGCCAGGACAGAACAAGGTGATTTGGACTGCACTGGAAGTCAGTTAGCAATACTTTGAAACATTTGGGCAAGATTTGCCTCACCTTGTGATAAGCAGACACTTGGCAGAGTATGGAGCACAAGGCTTTCTTTATCTCAGAACACAGACATCAAGGACTGTAGGACAGAATGCTCTGGAAGGAGGTCCCCTTCCTGTGGTTGGCCCTGTGCTAGGAAAGGGGTGCAGACTCCAGATCAGAAGAGGCCAGTGAGAAGGCTGCTGTCCAGTCCTGCAGGTGGAGCAGACGGAGGGCAGGCACATTCCTTGGTAATTCTCACCAGTAGCCAAACTCAATGATCCACAGCAGAGTCCTTTAGCAAGGAAGCAAGGGACTCTAGCAGAAAACCCCAGTGGCTCCAAAGTTATCCAAAGAAACTAACATGAAAATGGTCATTTTTCATAGACTTAATTCATTCACTGCAAGATGATAAAGTAGATTAATTTTGTTTGGTTTGATGTGTGGACTGTTAAAACAAAACAAATAAACATTGTTTTGTCTGTGATTTATATACAAGTAGTAAATTTCCGTTGCTGAACGAGTTTGCGGACCTTGGGCAGCAGCCTGTGCCATTTGAAGCAAGCAATTTGACGGCTGAGAAGTGGTGCTGAAACCAGTGGTATTAATCTAACCGTAAGGCACAGAGGGATTGCTGCTCTGCCCACCTGAGCACAGGCCAGCCCACGGCGGTGCTGGGGACTCTGGTCCAATCTTCTCACCATGTCTTTCAGCCTTCCTCCCTGTGTTTACAAATGCCACGATCTGATCCCTGACCTGTATAATTTTATTCCCTCATGAAGGTCAACAGAGAGGGAAAAAACAAACACAGAGAGACAGCCGGGGCAGTCAAGAGGCAGTGTGCCAGCCGTGTGCCCCACGAGCTGCTTCCTCTCATGCCAGACCCTGTGGGGCAATCTCCTTCCGGCAACTCCACATTCTTCCCTGTCCCCTTACTCATGGATACTGGAATGATTTATTTTCTAATCCACAGAGGTGCTGGGTACTCCTCTCAATCCTTCTATTGTACAAATTAGGGGGAAACAATGAGGCAGGCACAAGTAGAAATGGGTTTCTGCTTTGCCTTGCTGAGCTGTTCAACTTTGGGGAAATCAGTCCTCACTTGTAAAATTGGGGCTCTCTGCAGAGCTCAGAGGCTGGGCTCACACACAGCCAGCTCCGCAGCACCCTTCCCGGTTGGTGGCCACAAGGTTTCTTGAGGACACCTTCATAACTGTGCTACATTGAATGGCCTTCTCTCTTTTCTATCCTCCAGCAGACACAAGGTGCTAATGTAAAGTTCTGTGACTTCTATCAACAAATGTCTGCAAACAGCACAATGGAGAAGGCCATTGAGAAGGACAATCAACTCAGGGGGAGAAAGGAAAAAGGCCAGCAGTGGCGGAAGCAGCAGCAAGAACGTGGCAAGGAGCAACAGCCACCCGGATGCCCGCTGGGAAGCAGTACGTGAAGCCATGTGTGAAGTCAACGTGGCAAACTTAGGACATGGCTTCCATTTTGATGATATGAAAACCAGGCTGCTCCTTGAGAAGAGCACCCCAGCTTAGCTCTCTCAAAGAGCACCTCCTCCTCAGCAGCTCATTGGGAACTCCAGATGTTGTGCAACTTATCTTCAAACTGAGTTATTCGTAGACCCAAATTGGATGTCCCTTCCCGTCTTAACCAGTGTCGAGCTTGTGTGAGATCTTTCAAGAAGATAAATTCTTGGAGGCTAAAAAGCACTCAGCTAGTCGGAAGTTCTGGACCATGGGCAGGCACATCATTGCCACGCAGCAGCTCGGTTTCTTCATTTGTAAGATGGAAGGTGCGCATGACCCGCCTGCCTGCCTGGGTGGCTATAAGGATGGCGGAGAATCCACTGGATGAAGCTGGATTCAGGTCATGCACTGGAAGAGGCTGGCATTTCTGCTGGTGCCCTCTGCAATGCTGCGTGCGCTCACTAGGTAAGTGACCCAGTGATCAGAACAAAGACAGCCCTCTCTACATCTATCATCAAGAGACCCGGGTGCAGGGCTGGAGCAGTGGCTTAGGGGTTATAGTGCTTGCCTGGCATGCGTGAGTATGTGAGCTCGAACCCCAGCACCACATACACAACGATGTTTCAGAGCAGTGAAAGTCACATGAAAAACTAAATAAAAACTGATTCTCTCTCTCTCTCTCACTGTCCCTCTCTTTAAAAGAGAGAGAGAGAAACCAGGGTGCAAAATAGAGGTCTTGTTTCAGTACTGCTTCTTTAAGTTTCAAGAAACAGGATCCACAGCTTCCTTCCTTGCCACGGACCCTGGCATCTATTGGGCCTGGATCATCCTTCTCAGCACATACAGCTCCTGGAAAAATCTTTGAGCCACTGCCAGCATTGTTACTGCTGTCCTTGTTCTGCCCCGTGTCAGGACATGACAATCATGGGGTGCTCTGCTTGCTGGGGAATTTTCCCAGCACCCACACTTGGGAGTACGTGCACCAGAAAGGGCGCTCTGGGCCCTGAGTGCTTGCTTATTAGTTCAGTAATTAGAACCCTTGTTGCTCTTTCTGCATTAAAACCTTTTCATTTGGTGCTGGTGGCCCCAGGGGTGAGCCCTGCTGGCTCATAGGGCAGGCTCTGGGGAGCTGGAGGTCACCCTGACCATTGCTCCTGGAGCCACCACCTCCTGGTGCATGACCATCAGACTTCCATTTCCATGCATTTCCATGTCAATGAGCCAGGGGAAGAAGGGTTTCTGAGTTTCATGGGCCTTTCATTCTCTTCTTTTCTTTAAAAATTGGACCACAATCTCCAGTCCTTTCATCCTCTTCCTCTCCCTGGAGTCCTACTGGTGCACATTACTGCTAATGGGGCTTTGGGCCCTGCCAACTCCGAAGGAAGAACAGGTCCTTGGTGCATCTGTGGCCTAATGAGGAGCCTTGAATGGAAATGAGTCAAACGTGCATTGAAAATGCTCAGCTCTCAGTCAATTGTCCCTCCCCCGCCCCTCACGTCCCAAGGTCCCTGAGCCCAGTGCCAGCAGAAGGTGACCTGCCAAGCTGATACCCCATGTAGCTTGCGGAAGCGCACTCTAACGGGATCCAGAACATGCTCTGAACTGGTTTTCTCTGCTCAGCCCCTGCCAACAGAAGCCAAGGAGCGAAGAGGGAGGCAAGTGGGAGCTGGATGGGGGTTCAGGCCTCAGCGGAAAGAAAACCCTGTGGCAGCTAGAGACCCAGCATTAGGAAGTTCACACTATGATGAGCAGAGACTGGGAGCGTCTACCAGCATCTTTAGTGGAAAAAGAACAAGCCGAGAGCATGGGACGGTAGCTAAAGAAGCACGGACCCCAAGACTGGAGAGGGGTCTGGGCTTGGCGAAGGTGAGAGGCAGGAGCTTGGCTGAGTTGTCCTGAGCTCCCTTGGGTGCATAATGGGGGTGGTGAGATGTGCTGTGCCTACTTCCCGAGCCTGTTGGGGGGACTTGGTGAGACACTCCGGAAAAGGCTTTGTCAATGAGGGGCCCACCAAACGTGAGGCATTATTAGATGGTTAAAGATCCTTTTGGGCAAATAGATTAGTGAATCCTGGAGGTGGTGAGTGTAGCCAAGAAGCTAAGCAGTGGATAGGCGGGCACGAGAGGGGAGAACCCCGAACCTGTGAGTGTTCAGCTGACAAAGTTGAGGCTTAAGGGTAAAAGGCAGCTGTCACAGCCAATCTCTTGTAGCAACTCCACAGTAGCCAAAGAGGTCTTAGAGCTGTTTAAAGAGCAAGTCAGCAGTGGAGACGCCTATGGGTGTGAAAGCCGGCAGAGCCTGGGGCATCGACAGTACCTACCCATGCCTTCTAGGGGATACGAGACAAGGCCCTCTGTGAAGATGGCCCACGGCTTGACTCCCTTCTGATTACACAGCTGGCTCCTGTCTTCAGTTTCATCTTCATCAAACCCTTTTCTGATCATGTCCTAGCTTATGTGGCGATTTCTCACCAGAAACCAATTTGCAGATCAGGGGACTGTACATTTTTCTTTCAAACTAGTACATTTTTTCTTATAAAGTTTTATACATCAGTCTCCTGTGACTTTGATTCACATAAGCCATTTCCCTCTGGGTTCAGTTTGGTGCCCTGATTGCAATTGAGTTTTTTGACCTAGAAGGCTAAGGGAGAACCCAAAGCTTGATCTGGTGAGATTCCCAAGGACCTTCTAATTCATGGGGCTCTTTCTAGGCACCCAGTTGGTATCCCCTGGATTATACTACTCACTCTGAACAACAGCAGCTTTGATAAAAAAAAAAAAAAGGTGGCCAGGACTAGGCTTGGGATGCAGGAACGGACACGGAGAGAGATTTCATAAAGGACTTATCAGTGAACATATATTTGAGTGGGATAAAAATGTAAAAGAAGAAGTCAGGTATCAAAGAGACCTCCATTCATAGATCTAGTGAATTGGGTTGGGGATAAGGAAAAGAGTGTTCCTAAGGAGAATTCTGTGAGGGTTAAAAGGTTGGCATGAGACTAGTACAACATTCATGATATTCTTCCTCCCTCCTGTACTCATGGAGGTGCTCCTGATAATAGTCTTTTCTCCTTCTCAGAAGGGTCAGTACCCTAGAATTCCTCTCAATCCAAAACATTACAGGAGACGCTCCTATTCATCAGAGCTGGCATATGAGATGCAATCACAAGACGTCATCTTAGAACTTATAACTGACGATTCATTCATTGAGAAGTCATTGATTAGTTGTTGATAACCCCATGCAAATGGGTTCAGACAAATCCTTGGCAACAAGGGGGAATGATCAGTTAACCTTCTAGGGAAACTAAATCTCCTACACAACCACAACAACATACGAACAGTTATGACACTCCCCGGGTGCGCTGTGTGACCACATTCCCTGCCTCATCAGTGGAAGAGGACAGAGAAAATTTCAGTTTTGATGTAAGTAAAAGGCAGTGATAAATTCAGATTATATAGGAATCTTTGACTATTCGAAACCTAATCATCTTCCTAAGTTTAAAACTCAGAAGTTTATGGGGTGCTTCTTTTGACAATGATAATTTCTCCCACTGCCCCCATGCGCACATCCTAGCACAGTCCACCCATCTAGACAGGGTGTCTGTCATAGGTCCCTGATGAGGAAAGAGACTTTTCTCTCTGGATTGTTATGATTTATGTCAGATGTGATGAGAGAAATCAGCCCTGGCACAGTTAATTGTAATCGAAATTGGGCTCTTGGCAAAGGTGATTAAGTATGAGATAATTATGAGGCTGAGCTCTGCCCAGGCAGCATCTTGGGGAGAAACTCTGTGCAGGTGATCCTCCACGGGGGACTGTGACAGCACAATCATATCTTCTTTCCTGTGGAACAAGACAGGGGCTCACACAGAAGGAGAGTCACAGAAACCTCTGCAGGAATCTGAATCATGTCAAGCTGTTCCACTGCCCGGGGTCCAAGTTAGGACACTGTGTGTCCCACTCTGAAAGTCCCAGATCAATATGTGGGGCCCAGAATGACTGTGAAACTTCTAAACACTGGCCCAACTCCTTACTTCCCTATGAACACCAGCAATAAGCCTCCGTCACTTAGCATGATCAGGGTGTGTCTCTTTCTGGTAATTGGACAGAGTCTGACTAATAAACCATCTATTGAGAAATTCAGAGCAAAGATTTCAGAAGTATTAGAGCTATCATTTGAAAACTGTAAACACAGGATAATTCCTACAAAATTGCTTCCAGAATTTAAAGCCTCATCTAAACTGAACATTTGGAAAGTCAAATATACCGTGAGAAACTTAGAAAGACATATATCTTTTTATATATGATTATAAAAATATAAAAATTATCTTTACATATAATTATAAAATATGTAAATAGATTGCTGTATCTTATAGTCAGTGTCAAGTCTGAAAAAAGAAACTGTTGAGACAATTCTTACCACCAGAAGGACTGTTAATATTGCTGCTAATATGCATAAACAGAATCTAATAAAAGCATGCCTCAGACTTGTGCTAACAGGAAACAAGAATTCCCAGAGTTGATACGTTAGGAATTAGACTGTAGACTAGAAAAAATGTACTCAACTGGGATCAGGTGGTCTGGGCTTTCCTGGACATACCATTCAATAGCTGCATGACTTTGATCAAGTCCCTTAATTTTTCTTTTTTTTAATATATTTTATTTTGTTTATTCATTAAAGAAGGTCTTATAATTAGGAGGGAATCATTATTGAACAATTAAGAACAGATGATTTGGCATTACCCCTGGATAACTAAGTATATATACATTGATTATCGATGGTTGGATAATGTTTCCCCTTCAATTGTATCTCTATATACATCTAATAAAAAATTTAAAAAAACATAAAAAAGGACAGATGTAGAAAGACAGAGCAAGCCAAGGCTGATGCCACTCCATGGTTTCCCCCCTTGGGTTCCCCATGGTTCCATGTTTCCCCCTATTCAACCCTCATGTTAATTGGACTTCTCCTGGAAGTCGAAGGTTCTCCACTGAGTTGATTCCCCCATACTCCCTCCCTGCGGTCTCCTTGATATCAAAGTCCCTTAGTTTTTCTAAGCCTGGTTTATCCCATCTGGAAACACTGCACTTCCAACTACGGCTTCCAGATTCATGTTCTAGCTCTGAAATTCTGGAGTGTGTTGCTGTGCCTGGGGTAATTTCACTCTAAGTTGGATGGAAATACGGGGATGCCTTAGAAAGTGATGTGGCTCATTCTGAAAGTGAAGGGCTGAATTTTTATCTATAGAAGTTAGAGAGAGAGAGAAAGGAATTTAAAAAGGAGATCTCAAGAAAACAGAAGGGAGACAAATAGAGTAGAGGAAGGGGATGGGGAGGTGTAAGAAGTGAAGGAATGGGGAAATGCTGGGGAGTAAAATCTCCAAATTATGCTAGGTCCACAGATGGGTGTGGCACAGTGCATCCTGTTACCTGTTACACGTATAACTACGATGCACTAGTTAAAACCATAGCGATAGAAGGGAGATCAGCAGAGCATAGCAAGTGGATGGCGGGGAGAGGAGGAGAGAGAAAGGGAAGGTATGGGGGAATGAGATTGACAGATGTGTTGTGCATGCATGCATATGGAATCCCACTATCATTTATGATTATAATGTACCAATTAGAAAAGAAAGGGACTGCCCGGTCCACTTCAGGATCCTGCCCACCTGCTGTCCTCAGTGTTGGTCTCCCCCCTGACTAGAGAAGCTGCTGCCCTTATAACCCAGGAGGAGGTCTGACTTGGCCCTGCCCTTAGCCTTGGTATGCTATTTCCAAACTGCTGCCTAATTCCTGTAAAACTCTCCAGCTGACTTACAAGATTTTCTTACTTATGTGCTCACTTCTTTTCAATTGGTTAACCTTGAAGTTGAACCCGATTTTCTTTTTCTTTTTTATAAAGAGAGAAGGACAGTGAGAGAGAAAGACAGAATCAATTTTTATTGCTTTCTTCACATGGATTTTGTTGCTCTGACACCTAGTTGTGTACATGGTGCTGGGGTTTGAACCCATGTACTTGTGCATGCCAGGCAAGCACTGTAACCGTCGAGCCACCGCTCCAACCCGAACTCGATTTTCTTTTGCTACTTTGATTTCTAGCTCACTGTTAAATGGTTTAAGACTCTCGGAGCCTCTCCTTTACCTGTCTGAATTTATTCCGTTTTGGGAAATGCACCCTCCCCACCCACGTGCCCTGTGGTGTCCCTGCCCATCGGGGATGCCACCTCTCTGCCTTCCTTTGGTGATACTGCAGTGTACCTTTGTGAACTAAGAGGTACACGTCCTGTTTTATGGGGCTTACATTCCAGAAGGAGACAGAAAGACTTGGCGCTAACACAGTGGAGATATTGTGACATTCAGGACATTTTTTCTTTTCTGTTTTGCAGCCTCTGAAGACTTCTAACCACAGTAACCTAAATCCTATGCCTGCCTCCCAAGCACAGAAGTCTGCCTCTGAAGCCACTGCCAGGCCAGCTTTCCATGTGTGCTTGTAGACCACTTGGAGGGTCTACATGATAATGCCAGAATGAGAAATGACATTAGGGTGCATCTTAATTTCAAACATATCTGTGTTTGAATTTGCATTCAGTGACGCAGAGTATTTTAATCCAAATCTGGTTGAGTGTAATTCTGACATCAATGAGTCTAATATATAAATTTGACTACCTTTCATCCTGTCCTTAGTTTTACTCTAGCTTCCAATATGAGAAAAAACATTCAATGTTTGAATCTCTACGTTTGGCTACTTTTACTTAGCATAATTTTTTCCATTTCTATCCATTTTCTTGCAAAGACCATGATTTAGTTCTTTTTAATGGCTGACTAGAACTCCATTGTGTGTGTGTGTGCATGTATCACAGTTTATGAATCCATTCATCCAGTAAAGGACATCTGAGTTGATTCCACAGTTTAGCTATTGTGAATTGTGCTGTAATATTGTGTGCATATATGAATGTGTAATAACAAATCCTTTCACTATGCAAGACTATGATGCACCAATAATTAAAAAAATAAAATAAATCAAAATCTGAGCTGAGAGTGGATACTCTGGAGGCATGCTCCTTTGGGTAGGAGTTCATATGATAGTAAACTTAGGGAGAGTAAACTTGGACTTGGGAAAAGGGCTAGAGGGAAGTTCATGCCCAATACATCACTATTAATGGAAGAGTGGCCATTGTATGATTCTTCTGTGACAAAAAGACATCTTCATTGAATAAGGGATTCTTTTTTACCAAAGTAAGGCAGATCAAAAGTAATAAATGAAGCTGCACTTCCACAGGCAATGAGTCGGTTGTCAGGTGATACGTTAGTAAAACCGCGCCTAACAGTGGAACGGTTCTGTTAAAAAATGAAGCCTGTGATGACAAAGTCCTTCTCCTCCCTTGAACCCTGGACCTTTTCCCATCCAGCAAGAATCTCTGCACTTCCATGTTCCCCCACAGGGATGAGTCAGAACTCCTGGAACTGCTGACTCCACACACAGGCCTGGACCTGGGGTTGCTCTATTGGGACCATCTCTCAGGATCCCTCCCTCCAGCCTAGTAATCTTCTGCTTCTAGGCCATGGTGGACATGATGCTGTGTTCTGAAGGACCTAAGTCTTTCCAAACTAGACCCAAGGAAGCAGCTCTTGATTTCCCCAAATTTGTGTTTCTATGAACCCAAGGGGATTTGACTGCTAGGAGTCAATAAGGACTCTCACATCAGGACCCCTGTTCTCTTCTCTGTGGCTACTCTTCAGTGATGGGGACATTTCTTCTTCCTTGGGAATGGGAATCCGAGTCATATTCTTGCATCAATACCATGTTAGAGTAACACCCTACGATGGGACCCCCAGACTCTGCTCTTCAAGGAAGAAGAGGAATCTGGGGAATTTAGAGAACGCCTATTTCTCATAAATCCTGGCTTTTAAGGTAAATTCCTCTCCATGAACCCAAATATTTTAATTTGAAACTGAAAGATCAGCAGTGATTTCTTGTTCTGGGCCACTTCTGCTCAGAAATTTGTTCCTGTCTCTAAACTGTTTGCTACTGTAAAAACAATTAAGTGCAGTTCTTGAGAGTGGTTAGAAACTTTTATAGGAATTGAACAGACAAATTTTTATGTCTTAAATGTAATTAGAAATTTGCGCTTCCGATGCTTATGTCTGTTTTAAATTGATTTTTTCCAGTAATTAATTTTTTCCAGCTTTGATTATGTTCTACACAATGAAGCACTGGCATTTTTTTCTTAATGGCACTTTACTATACACAGTTTAAGAAGCTCTGTTCGAGGCTGAATCTATATTGCCTCCTTAGGCACACCAGTGCCTCTGTGGATGGAGAAGCCACAGAAAAACAAAGAAGTATTTCTTAGAATAAAAATATATTGACTTACTATCTCAAAAATAAGTCATTACATAGCTATCACATTAATTCTCTTAAAAAGTAAAAAATATACCTTCTATTCTAAGGGGGAAAAGAGAAAACTAAGCTCTATGTAATCAAAAGAATATTTCTACCAGATATAATGGCCCATTGACCGATCTCAGTTGAGTTAGACTGAATCCTAATGGGAACAAGACTTGGGAAGAGTGGTACACTGCAAATCACTAAACCAATGCTTGAAACCACCCATTATTAAGTGTATTAGCTAGAGATAAGTTTAATTGCAGCAAAATGTGACTCAAAAGTACAATGGGTTAAATGAGATAATTTCTTTTTTTGTGTCTTATTTCAGATGTTGGTAGTCTAGGATATGTGGATGACTCTGACATCTTCCAACATGTGGGTCCTGTCAGTGTCCAAGGAAACCAATCCACTTATGATCTCCCAGCCAGTGGAAGGGAACAGGTACTAGGGTAGTGCACACCCAATTCATTCCTTTAAGGCCAAGACAAATAGCTTTCAGCTGGATGGAAAATCACTCTGTTGAAATTCCATTCCTATCATTAGTGGGGAAAACAGATAAATAAGTAATCCACCACTGCAGAATCTTTACAAGCCTTGAGCTTTTCTAAACTAGTTGACACCTGGTCACTCCACTTTATAGTTACAAACCTGAATAATCATCATTTTTTTCCTAGAGATTTCTACATTAAGCACAAATTTCTATTATACCTGTATTTAATGGCTTTTACTTTAAAATTCCCTGCAAATATTTTGATACTGTTGTGTTCATATGACAATAAGCAAGTTTTATTCATTTTCAAAAAAGAAAATAAACCTATATCTTACCAAAACCAACTGAAGAAAAAATATAAAACCTGAGCAATTGTTGATGAATAAAAGATTTAATCTGTAATAATAAGAAAATAATCTTTCTACAAAGAAAACCCTATTTGAAGACTGGTTCACAAGAAACTGCAACCAAGTACTCAAGGGATAAATATTTCCAATCATGCAAAAACTGTCTCAGAAAATAATGTATAAACAGGCATTGTGGTGTAAGCTATCCTGAGCAGGAACAGAGTGCAGGGACACTAAGGAATGTAGTGAATTTGGGGCCACATTTTTCAGCACAGCCGGGTCTCAAGGAACTTATTGGAGAGAGTCAGAAGATGAGGCTGGAAATTTAAGCAGAGGAGGCCAAGGAACAAATATATATATATATATATATATATATATATATATATATATATATATCCTGTAAACAATTAAGATCCAATTAGAAGTTCAGAACAGACCTGGACTTACCTACTAAGAGTATGTTTGCTCCTGGATGATGCTGAGATAGCGTTTGCTTTTCCTGGAGGAAAGAAACATATCTATAGAACAAAACAACACAGCACCAACTGAAAACCTTTTGCTAGTGTCTCACAAACAGAGTTCTAACCACCTCCGCAAAGTGCCCTCTTTAAAGGTGTCTTAACCACGGGTCTCTCCCAGGATTTCTAAGCCTGCACTTGGCATGGCAGGGATGCTGAGCACAAGCCGCTTTGTGCCACTCCTGGGCCCACGCGTGATTATTTACGATGATAGCAGTTGATGTTTATTGAGTAGCCTGTGCCAGATACAGTGGTAAATGCTAGGCGTGAATTATCCAAATTAATCCTCCAGCACCTCTGAAGCAGGTGCTATAATCTACCTGCATTTTACTGCTTAGAAAGAAGCCTGAAAGCAGCTAGGTAAGTTGCACAATCACTCTGCTGTGAAGTAGCCGAGGTCAGACCTGAATTTCCAACCCTCTGTTTACAGCACCCTTGCTCTTGACCACCACGCTGCTCTGCCCCTGGCAGACATCACCAAGCGATCGTTGCATTCTCTTTCAGGAGGCCCGGACTGCACCTTCTCACTTCTTTTAGTATGGTGCTCTGGGAAGCCACTGTGGCTCCATCGGAGTTGGTACCTGAGATTGGACTAACTGCTGCCCTTATGATTTCGTACCCTGGAGAAGTCATTCCAGATACAGCCTAGGACTCTGATTCAGCACTGCAAGCCTGCGTAAGTGACTGCCAACGCTGGCCTGCTGTGACAGGTTTTGCTCCTCCATCTTTACTTGGGGCTTGGAGCTGCTTTCCAGCTTGTTTCTAAGCAGTAAAATACAGGTAGACTATAGCACCTGCTTCAGGATTCATTTGGATAATTCACATCTAGCATTTACTGCTGTATCTGGCGCAGCATGATACTATTTATTATAATAACTGTTATTATCATAAATAAGAAGACTCTCCTAACCAGGTATGATGGTCCATGCTGAAATCCCAGTTGCAGGAGGCTAAGGCAGGAGGATTGCAAGTTCAAGGCCAGCCTGGACAACTTAGTGAGTCTCTGTCTCAAAATAAAAAAAAAAATAAAATAAAAAGAGATAAGGATGTAGCTCAGTGGCTGAGCATCCCTGGGTACAATCCCCAGTACCAAAAATAAAATAAATAAAATGAAATTAAAAGCAATCTCCTTAGCTTGCTTACCCAGATGACCTATTTAGGTAATTTTGTTGGTGTGGAAACACTGTGGAAGGTATTCAAGCCATTCACAAGCTGTCAATATGAGTTTAGTGTCTGTACAGAATGACTGTGAGGAGAAATTTGCATAATTGACCCCAGAAAGAGACTATGCCCCTCCCATGCTACATGTTCACATATCTGGATTGTTCAGAGCTAGACGCGTGGTTGAAGACTCAGTTGATTTGGATTTTGGAAAAGCTTAGTGTATTGCAAGGTATTTTCTATAACACATTAAAGATTCCTCATCACTCTCTACAAAGCATTTTACAAAGAGCCCTTCCAAGGCTGGAGCAGCAGCTCAGCAGTTACAGAACTTGCCTGCCAAGTGCAAGGACCCAGGTTCAAACCCCAGCACCACATACACAATTAAGTGTTGGAGCAATGAAAAAAAATTGATTCTCTCTTTCTCTCTCTCTCCCTCTCTCTAAAATTAAAAATAAAAAGAGCCCTTCCAGGCAGATTGCTCCACCTTATTACAACTATTATTCCTCTTATCTCTAAATATCACAACAATCAGAATTTGTCAGTGAGTCTTTGCAATGCATGGATCTGTAGTGACTTGAAATGATTCAGGAATGGAAAATGCTGAGTTCAGAGTTGGGAGGAGAAGAGTTTGGGTCAAACAGAGACTTATTCTTTTCTTTTTTAAAAAGAGAGAGAGGGACAGTGAAAGAGAGAGAAAGAGAAAGAGAAAAATAGTTTTTATTTAGTTTTCCATGTGGCTTTCCTTGCTCTGAGACTTTGTTGTGTACGTGGTACTGGGGTTTGAACTCACGTACTTGCACATGCGAGCAACCGCCATAACTGCCGAGCCACCACTCCAGCCCTGACTTATTCCCTTTGAAGAGAGAGAGAGACTGGGATGATTCAGATTTGAGGCTAGTCCTGGAGAGGGTACTGGGTGCTCCAGGGGCAGAGTCAAGGGTAGGAAGGCCCTCTCCATTCAGTGCTGGAGCAGCGGGCAGGTGGACAGGCCAAAAAGTCTAGGAGCCTGGAGGGATCAGGCAGGCAGAGGCGGTGCTGGAAGCTGTGCCAACCTAGGCCAGAAGCACAACCAGGGCTGAGATATGAGGGCGTGTGCTGGTTTCAGGCAGGAACAACAGGAGGAGCTAAATAAGGTGCTGGGTAGACCCTCCAGACTGTTCTCCCTAGAGGGAACAATGCCTAGGGAGAATCCAGCACCCTTAATCCAGGTTCAAAACCCAAACTTGAAGACAATGTGTGGGATTACAGCGAGGCAGGGAGAGATGCAAGAGATTTGGGGATTCCCTGGGATTTTGGCTCCTCGGAAGAACTGACTCTGGAGCCGTGTGGTTGCTCAGCGGTCGTGAAGGGTCTCCTTCCCAAACTGGCTGTGGGATTTTATGCCCATCTCCCGCAGAATGTGGGTGTGTTAGTCAGCTTTTTGTCACTGTGATTGAAAGACCTGAGGAGGAAGTTTACTTTGGCTCCTAGTTTCAGGGGCTTAATCCATGGTTGGCCAACTCCATTGCTGTGGGTCCCCAGTGAGGCAGAACATCCTGGTGGGGGTGGTGGAGGAAAGCTGCTCTCTCCATGGCAGGTGTGAAGGGGAGAGAACAAAGGAGGAGCCACAGGGAAGATGAACCCTTCCAGGGCAAGTTCCCTGCGACCCACCTCCTCAGCCAGGCCCACCTGACGAGTCCATTCAAACTCGGATGGACTGGTTAGGTTCCAGACCTCAGAGCATTCACCTCTGAACATTGTCTCGAGAGCTTTGGGGAGGTCACCTCATAGCCAAGCCATAACCTCTATTAGGACTGTCACAACACCGAGGGAAGGCCTCTGAGGGAAATTATTTGGGTGGTGACAGGAAAGAGAATGGATATATGTTCTAAAACTGCCAGGCACGGGGCGATTAAATACGGAATCTCCTGTAATTCTTTAGATACTTCAGAAGCAGGAAGGCCGGCCCCAGAACTCAATTACTAAGTGACACAGCCAAGATCTGAATTCCTGTGTGACTCCAAAGCCTTGGCTCTCTCTGCCCCTCAAGCTAAAGATCTGGCCAGCATAGCTGAGAAAGACAGAGGCCGGAGACACTGAAGACGCCACAAAGGAATGTGATTCCACCAGCATCTCAGTGCATTCGATTCTGTCTCCATATTAGAATCTTCTAGTAAGCTTTTAAAATCAATATTGGGACCCTCTCCAGAGGTTCTGCCTTTACTGCTGTGTGATGGTAACTGGACATTGCTGGGTTTTTGTTTGTTTGTTTTTTGAAGTTCTCTTGGGGGCCAGGTGGGGGCAGATTCTAAGGTCCGACCAGAGCTGAGAATATTGAGTTTCCTTGTTCCCAGCCCTTTAATCCAATAGAACACACAGGCTTTGCTGACCTGTGGAGAGAAGCTGAAAACCCTAAGTGGTATTGGTACCATTTCCTGAGGTCCATTTCCTTCCTTACCTGCTCCTAACTTTTACTCTGTTCTTTCCCCTCTTGGCTCTTACACCCTGTGCTGCCATGGGTAGAAAACCCAAGTTCTGCTCAGGTTGTGAAGCCCAATTCTTGATCTCCTCTCTAGGCCCCCAGGAGCCTTGAGAGTGAGTTGGACACAGGCTGGGGTGCTGCGTCCTAGCAACCAATTTTCTGTGTCTTCAGGAATCTCACAGTGGGACACAGTGCACGCAGGCAGGGGTGGGTGTTCAGGGAAAAAGAGAAGTTAAATTCAGGGAGAATATTCCAGAGAGGGATCTAGGCAAGGAGATTCCAGGAAGGAGGTACAGCACAGGGGTATGCTCTGTAGAAGACCAGGAGGTAGAGCCTAGGAAATCCCAAAGGTGGGGCTGCTCTCCTGCTATCTGCAGCTGCTGTTTACCAGAAGCCTGTGACCTGGGGCTGGGTGAGGTCATCACTGTGACCTGACAGGACCCAGCTGTTTACCTGCCTGAGCTCAAGGAATCTGTAGGTGGTTTTCCTGGTGCTGTGTTCACCTTCAAACAGGTTTGACTTTTGAAAGCCTGAAGCAGAATTTTGGAGATTAACTAACGAGACCCTGTGGAGATTTCTTGTTGTTGGAGGTGTTGATCCATCTTGCCCAAGCTGATTTTGCTGAGTTGCTAATGAGACTTACCTAGAGCTGAGAATTTGGACACGGAGCAGATACCAGTTTAGTTTTTCCCGAGTTTATCATGACAACTGGTGTGTGTGTGTGTGTGTGTGTGTGTGTGTGTTTCTTTTTATTTGTTTTTGTTTTTTGTTTCTTGCCAGCAGCTGGGAGCTGGTTAATGAGGTCTCTGTAAGTGGGGTACTTAGAGGGGTAGTGCCCTTCCCTAGGACCAGAATTCAAGTCACTTCTTTGAGTTCTTCTTGTTGAATTCACTCCTCCTTGGTTCAGTTGCTTTTCATTCTAGCCATGTTTTGAGTTAAACTGACCCTTCCTTCCTGGAGAAGCCAAGTCACAGGACCACAGAGGCCCTTCAGATGTACCTAGTCAGTTCTTCTCACATCTACCTATCAGAGTGTCCATCCACAAAATAGATTCCTGGGCTTCCAGTAGGTCTTGTTATTTGTGTACGAAGTTTCAGAGGTTGTACCTCCACTGATCTGCTGTATTTCCCATGCAAGTCAACATCTGGTTTAATTAGCCTGGATAGAGGAAAATTCAGCTTCTGAATATTGAGTTTTCAGCTACCTTTCATGCCTATAAATGTTTTAAGCAATCTCTGTCTCAGGTACAATTTTGGTACACAGAATCAGTTGCTACCAATATCTGGTAAGTCTATTTCCAATTGCCTCTCTACCTTCTAACTCAGGATTTCCATGCCAACTATACAGTGGAAAAGTAGAAAGTGATTTAATTAAGTAGAAAGCATTTAATTAACCAGATACTGAGTTTCTCTCTAAGACAGGACCTCACTCTCCTCTCTCTGGCCTCTTCTCCTCTATGTCCTCGACCAGTCCCAGCCCCCTCTACTTCCAGCCTTGTCTCTCCTCCTGCTTTACAGTGAACATTTACCCTTCAGAAGACATCTGCAGCTGCCACTCTGAGCAAACTCCCTTCTCATTCAATCTTGGCCTCGCATTCACTGACCCTAAGCTGACTTTCCGCCTGTGCTTTGTCAGGTTCCATATGGGAATTAGATATCAGGACTGAGAGTCCTGATCCAAACCAGAGCAAAGGCATGCACCTGCGTTGGGAGGGCAGGCTCTCAGGTGGGCAAGGAACTTGCCCGGTAACTAGACGGAGCTGGTGTGCCTAGACTCAGCCCTCGGATGAGGAACTAACTATTGGTAGGAGGCACAAATTCAGATGGGACACAGCATTGTGCACAGGGTCAAACGAAGCCCTCAGAAACCTGTTCGAATCCTTTGGGAGAGGAAAGTGAAAAGAGTCTCTAGAACAAAAAAAAAATATTCAACTGAAAAAGTTGGTGCACTGTGAACATTGTAAGAAGCAACAAAAGAAAGATCTCTGATGTCGGAGGTCCTTTGAAAATAACAGTGGAGGTGACTTAAAGCAGCAGAGAACTGACGACTGTGGAAACATGGACAGAGTGAGGAGGTGGGGAGCAGAGACAGAGTGGAAGCTCAGGCGGGTCCTCACAGTTGGTCCGGTTGACCCAGCTGCTGACAACCAGAAATCGCCAGCGTTAGCCGTTACAGCCACCAGGTGGCGCTAGTAGGACCCGCAGGAAAACCCCTGTGGCTCCGGCGGACAGGAGCCCAAGACGGGAGGGGTTTGGAGGGCCCGAGGGGCGTCCAGTTCCATGGGTGGTGGCCAAGAGGCGAAGAGGACTTTGGTCCTCACACCCCTGAATGCCCTCCTGTGGGCTGGAAGCTCCAGTTGTGTGTTCCACTGTTTTCCCAGTGACAAAATTTCCAGATGGACCCTGATTAAATTTCCAAACGAAGTGTGCTTCTTGACAACTCTAGGTGTCACTGTCCTAGGCATTGTCCAGACAGCCCTTGAGACCTAGGGGATCTCGCCTGGGATTCCGTTTTCCAGTTCAGTGAGAATTCCTTGTGCGACCCCGAACTGGGTGAAAGGTGGAAGACCCTCGCGCGGTGCCCAAAGCGCACTCGCAGCCCTCCGTGAGCTCTGTCTTTTCTCAGCCCCCAAACTCATCCCAGGTTGCTTCTCCAGCCCCTCAGAAGTGAAGTTCTTGGCCCCCAAAAGGCACAGCCGCGTTGGCCAGAGACCCTTTTGTCTCAGAGCCTTTGTTGTTCCAGATTTCTCACTGGGAGGCCTCAGCAGCTGCCAGCGGCCACCCTGGAAGCTGGAATCTCAGTGCACAAACGGAGCATTATGCTCAGTCCCTGTGCCTCTCGGGGCTCTCCACACCCCCAGCCTCCAGTCCTGGGGCCACAGGCCCCCTCGCTGCGCCCCCTCCCCACGACGCGTTTCGAATCTGCCGGCGCAGTCTCCATCCCTGCTTCCCGGCCTGGTCTAATCAGCCTGGCCTCGGGGCCTTTGGCGTCCTGGGTGTGCGGCTCAGAGGCTTGCTTTCGCGGAGGTGATCAGATTGCAGGGAACAGTATGTTTTCCTCCCTGCCGGGGCTTGTTCTGTGCAGGGGCCAGGGCCAGCCGGCCAAGCCGCCCTCCTCTTGCCCTCCCCGCCCTCCCTTGCACGTGCTCTGGCTTCAGAGAGAGGCGGAGCTGGTGACCGAGTGGGAGTGGGCCGGGCTCCTTGCAGGAGTGAGATCCGCAGGGGACCGGGTGCTGGGCTCTGGAGCACGGGCCTGCGGGCCGGGAGGAGCACAGGAGGAGGAAGGAGGAGGAAGGCCACATGGGGACTTGTACCGACCTCGGTAGATGTTTTGTTCCTGCTTCGCTCTGCCTGCCCCACCCCGCTTCCCTGTGCTAAGCTGTCATTTCTCAGCGCAGCCAAGCCCACGGAACTTCTGGTTCCTTCGAGCAGTAAACACCACCGTTTTCCAGGCCACACCACGGCTCCCTTTTCTCATTTTCTTTTAAAATGCAATTTTAAAAAACAGAAAAGTCGCAGTATCAGCGATCATGACGAGGCCTGCGTTTTAAAAGAGCATTTAATGTAATGTTCACGGAGCCTGGCATCTTCTTCAGCTTTATTTATTTATTTTTTTTCCCTTCTTGTCTTTGGCAGCAGCAGATAAAAAAGCAGCTGGGGGCAATGTGTTGAAAACGTACTTAAAAAAAAAAGAGGAGTATTAGAATAAATATTTTCACTAACAACATTAAACAGTTAATAATCAAAGCATGAGCGTGTTTATCCCCCAGGAGAGGCTGGAGTTACTTCGTCTGCATCAGATTTTCCAGAATTGGTTACAAGGTGGCTTAGGAATGTAGAATGTGAGGCTGGCCTCATCAGAAAGATCCGAGGCCATCAGGGGATACATTTGCCTCCTGTGGTGCCCTCAGCCTGCTCTGCTCTCTCTTCCCCTCTCAGTGGTGACCAGTCCTCCTCCTCCCAGTGTCCCTTCTGGCTTGCCCTCAGGAAAGGGCCTGACACCAGCTACATATACATTGTGTTAGGAAAGGGAAAAAATCACAGTGGCACTCAAAGGAGGACTTCAAAAAGGACTAACAGCACGCTCTTTTGGAAGCTGAAGAAACCAAGGCCTGAGAGGTGACTTCTCTCACCTGAGATTCCATAACAGAACTGCAAAACACTTTTCCTTGGGCCCTGGCAGGCAATCCCATTGCCCCACTCTGAGGATGAAAGGGGGGCCCTGTCCAGGTCAGCAGCTGTTGCTCTGCCTGACTTCAGAGGCCCCTCTGCAGCGAACAGGATCCTGCAGCAGAGCTCTCCCTTGGTGCCTGCATCTGGTGTAAGGTCACTAGAGGAGTGAGGTGGGGACTATCATAAGAATTCAGGAAGGAGGAGTCAGAAAGAGGAAGCACAGTGGAACCGTCTGCATTTCTGTGATGTCTCCTGTTCTACCCGCCAGACCAAAACATGTCCATGTTAAGAGCATGGTTGGTGCCCTTTTGGAGACCCCTTTGGCTGAACAGCAGACACCTGGGCCTCTGCCATGTAATAGATTCCTTGGGGTTCTGATTTTTGCTTTGTCGTTGGCCTAGAGCTTTGTTCTTAACTCTCCTTGCCCAGCTACCCAAGGGTAAGCCATTACTATGGTTTGGATAGCAGATGTTCCCCCAAAGCTCCTGTTAATGCAGAAATGTTTGGAGGTGAAGTGATTGGATTTTGAAATCTGTGACGTGATCAGTCCATCCTAGTTTGAATGGACTGATGGGTGGCTGGAGGAGGTGAGTCACTGTTAAGTGCCCTCGAAGGGTTGTTCTTCACGTGGCTCCTACCTCTTTGCCTCTCTCTTCTCTCTCTCTCTCCTTGATGCCATGTGCGGAATAACTTCCAGCCAACATGCCCTTTCACCATGATGTGCTCCCCCACCTTGGCCTCAGAGCCATGGACGCTGCCATTCACGGAATGAGACCTCTGAAACTGTGAGCCCCTGAATAAACTTGCTCTCCTCTAAATTGTTTGGTCACAGCGATGAAAAACTGACTGCAATAGCCATTGTAATTCTCTTTGTAGTTCTCTGAGAAAATACAGAGCACATGGCAAAGATTTCTGAACCTGGAGTAGAAGAGCTGACTGCGCCCAACTCCACCCTTTACTCGAGTCTGACCCGAGGCAAGTCACAGTTGAAAGTAAGAGCTCGTCGTCTGCAGGGCAGGATTTTTAGGCAATGATTAAGCACCAGTATTGAAGACCATTTGTTCTGATGCATCCACTCTTGTATCTAAAGCTGTAGTTTGTAGATCCCGGGCAGTCACTGACTGTACAGTATGGAAGAGAGTTGATAACAGCTTTCGGGGAGAAGAGAAGAAACACTTCTGTGTCAAACATGCACATCAACTGCAGGATTTTTGCAATGTCACATGTGAACTTTGAGCTCCTCCAAATGAGAGAAACTGTGTTACATTGTGCAGGGTGACTGTCCCGCATAAGAGCAGGAGTCTCTGCACATACTTATGGGGTGAGGGATAATCCCAAACTTCTCTCTTTTATACATACTTCTCCTTTGACTGTTTCCCCCTGGTCCCCCAGTCTTCCATTCTGGCATTTAGACTATCCACCCATTTGGCCAATGGTCTTGGTGTCAATTCCTGCTTGGACTTTCTCAGGTGGACACCAGCTCACTGACCAGAGTTGGTCCTGTATTGTGTGGTGCTCAGGAAGCCCAGGTCGTAAATACCAGCTTTGACCATACCCATAAACTCTTCACAATGCTATTGAATACTTCATAACTTTCATTTAGGCATATTTTAAAACTTGAACTGTGTAACTCAGAAGTAAACATCACATTTCCACTCCAAAAGCAAAATCGACATCACTTCTGTAAATGAAAATTCTGCACAAAAATAGTGAAATGAAAACTAGGAACCATAGAAACAAAGCAATGTTAACTTGAATATCTTGCATGGAAAATAAATCTCACCACATTAATGACAATAAGTCCTTCGGGGAGAAGAAATGAAACTTTATCATGTTTCGGTGAAAAAAAAGATTGGACTCAATGTCCTAAGAAGACAATAGGCACTCTCTCCGTTAGGGACAGTTACGCCCAGGAGTCAGACTGCCCGTACGTGAGCACATCAGCTCCCAGCTCAGTAGCTCTGGGTCAGTTTCTTAATGTCTGTGTGCCTAAGTTTCTTGTTTGTGAAATACAGCTAAAAATAGCACCAATCTCTGAGTCTTTTCTGGTGAGTAATGAGTTATTACATGCAAAACACTTACGACAGAGCCTGGCACTTCGTAAGCTCTCAGTAAGGGTTAGCTATAATAGTAATTAGCAGTCATAGTATTAGAATTTATAACATTCATGGATTTAAAATTCCTGCTCATTGGAGTAAAGAGTCAGAAAAAACTTATTTTAAAAATTAACTGGGGATTTTTAATGGTTAGATTGGTTACTTAGAGTTAATTTCTAACCCAAATGATGAAAGTGGCTTTTGCCTACAGACTTCTCTTGTAATAAGACATCTCCAAAATCCAGCCCTGCAATGCATAGTGTTACCTGGTAACGTTTGAAAAGTGAAGAAAAATGGAGTTCTCATCTATTCTCACTGCAATCTGTTTAGAAAAATACCTGGGAAGATACTGTAGCTCATTTTCTAAGGATCCCTATACTCAGAACAATTGGCCATCTAGTTATTCAGAAGACTTTATCTTCATAAGTTTCTTCATAAGTTTCTTTTTTAATATTTGAGTTTGGTTAAATACTTGAATGAGTAAAAGGCACCTTTCCAGGTCCCTGGTATAGAGGTCAGTGACCCCTCACTAAGTATGAACCATGCGCTAGGTGGGACTAAATTATTCTCATAATGACCCAAAGACTTAGATACTTTGTCCTCTTATACAGCTGAGAAAAACTGAGACTTGGAGTGGTCAAGTTACTGAAGATTACACCACTAAGTGTGATTCGAGACTGAAATTCAGGTGTGTTCACCAATGTCCAGGTCTTGCCTTCTAAGCTTCTCTACCTCAGAGGGAGCCACAATGTAATCTGAAGCCACAACCATGCCTCAGCCCTTGCCAAGCGCCTTGGCAGAGCAGAGCACCAGGGTAGGATTATCTGTGCCCCATAGCTTCCTGCTGGCCCAGCCCTACCTGGAAGCCCAGACTGTGAGCACAGGAGCCTTGGGAATGGGTGCGTGCAACCGTGTGTGGGGGGTGACCAGTGGCCCCAGAGCCTGGAAAGAAGCCCCAGTGCCTCCCCCTGTCTGGAGCTGCTCCTGCCCCACTCCCTTCCTTCCTTCCTTCTGTCCCTCCTCCCGTTGCTGGTACTGCCCCTGAGTTCCAGCCACCAGCTTTCCAACTTCCTTTCTTACACCAGCAAATTCATCTCTGTTGGGCCTATATATTATGTCTGAATTAGCTCACTATGCGTCTCCAAAACAGTCATGAATAAATGTGCTAACTATAATGGACTGTAGGTTCTTCAAGGGTAAGGACTCTGATTTATCTCTAGGTCACTAGAAGTTAGTGGACTGCCTGGACGCAGTAGTTGTTCAGTGAGAATCAGTTGCTGAATGTCTGCACAGAAAGGGTAGAAGAAACGCTAAAGAAGAAGGGATGAGTTTTGGTTTTATTTTTACTGCCATTGTTCCAAAGCATTTTTAAAAAGAAAAGTTCTAGTAAATTAAAAATATCTTATTGACCAACTGGGACATCTCAGCCCTGGGAGATCTTCCTAGTTCTTGGTGTGGCTACTTCTCTCTGGAAGTTCTCTGGCTACTGGGGAAATCTCTAAAGGTGGAGGACTGGCTGAGGGAAACAAGATCCAGGGGTGGAAGAGAAAGCAGAGATGCGGCAAAGGAACACCAAGCGGAAAAGCTTTGCACGTCTTCCGAGGCCCAGCTGGGTTGCTGGATGGACAGTGAGACGTCATAGGCTGCGGCCTTGGCGACGGGCTCCAGAGACCTGAGATTTAATGGTTGTGGGAAACTGAAGGCTGTGGTACTGTGGTCATTATCCAAGGTCAAACTTCCTTCTGACTCGGATTTAAGTCTTGACTATTTTTGAGTGCTGGTGTTTCTTCTCAAAACAATTAAACTATGTGAACTCAGGGAAGCTTGGGAGAATGCCTCTAGGAGGGCCTGGGGTTGGGCTTCAGAGGAAGATGGGAGAAGAGGGGAGCCCTGTCTGGTGGTGGAGAGAGAAGGAGGTCTTTTTGGAGGTACTCCTGAAAGACTGGTGACAGAAGGCCTCACCAGGGAAGCGGGTGCAGTTCTGAGAAATGAACTCACCAGGGCTCTGGGAGATCTTGAAAAGTCCCATTCACGTTGCAGTGGAGAGTCCTGTCACTCCATGACAACAGCTTTCCTCCGAGGATGTAGCCTAGCACAAGACAAAGGAAGGAAAGGGAGCCTGACCCCAGCCCTATTAGTCTGCTCTGTTCACTACATTCCCTTACAGATTATTGGCTCCGATCCTACAGTCCAGCTTCGGCTTTGAGTAAAGATGTGCTCATAGAAAGCAGCCTTTCCTGGGGCCATCTCTCTCTTTTATCTTTTTTTTTTTTTTTTTTTTTTGGCACTGGGGATTGAACCCAAAGGTGCTTAACCACTGAGCTGCATCCCCAGCCCTTTTTATTTTTTATTTTGAGACAGGGTCTCACTAAATTGCTTAAGGCCTTGCTTAGTTGGTGAGGCTGGCTTTGAACTCACTATCATCCTGCCTCAGCCTCCGGAGCTGCTGGGATTACAGAGTGCACCACCACACCTGGCTGGTGGCATCTCTCTTACTGGACCATTGCTCTCCTTATTTTCCTTGACACCTGACAGCTGTGAATTTGGTGTTTTTCTCAGCTTGATCTTATTTCCTAGACCAGCCATGGCTCCCGGTTATTTCCATCCCAGTTCATGATCACATTCACTCAGAGCCATGTTCTTTTTGCCTGGCCCTGAAACTCACACCCATCAAAAACCTCCAAGTTTCAGCTCAACCCCAGGGAATAGACAGTATTGTGTAGATTTTTGAACTTGACCCTTGGAGACTTTAGACACAAATTTCCTTGTGCTGCAAGCCACTCAGCTGTAAGTATAAAGAGCGCCACCCATTGAGTGGGTTGCCAAGGATGTCACAGGCAATACGTGCTCTGGTGAAGTCCCTCTAGAAGACAAGCTCTGATATCTTTACTTACCCTTTGCAAATCTAAATTTAGACCAAAGGGAACATCACTCCAAACTGGGCTCATGGTCCGTTCAACTCAGGCAACCAGTATATCCGTCAGTATCCACCGTGCAGCCCTAATGTTCTGCTGAGCACTTTTCAAGCATTTTTTTATATATATTGTAGTTGTTCTCACAACAGTCCTGTGAGCTAGAGATTGTAACCACATTTTACTGGATAAATATGGAACTTAATTTGCCTAAGATTACATATCTCACATGCTACTGTATGGGACTTGAACCCAGATCTGAAGTTCGAATCCAAGCTTTGAGCCAATTATACTCCAGGACTAAGGCAATTTTGGAGAATCACACTCTGCAAGACACCGACCACATGAGTTTGGGGCTGGGATTCCCAAAACACTCTTTAGTGTGTTCTCCCAACAACTTAGTCTTGCTCCCTTTAAGTTAATTAAATCCCCCTTGCATCTTATGTTCTGCTTGTATAATATCTTTAATAGTTTTCATTAGATTAGTATGTATTGTATTCATTCTTTTATTTGAACTATTGCTACCATCTTCAATAATTACAGAGTAGAGCTTCGTTTTAATACTATAAGATTATTAAAGGCAAATGCCCCTAAGAGAAACCTTGAATTTTCTTCAGACTTATTATGTCATGTTCCAAGGCCTCCTATTTCCTGGCTAAAAAGCCATGGTTGCAGTGTTTTCATAAGGCAGTGGTCTCACATCTCCATTTCTGACCCCACCCCAGGAGCACTAACAGGTCCAGACCATTTCCTGCTTTGAGCTTCTTTCTACCCTTCCAGAAGAAATACCTTTCCCTTTCCCCCACCAGTTCCCTTTAGCCTCATACCCAAAATCTCTGCTTTCTGACTGGCTCAACATCCCCTCCTTGAAGTTTGCTTGTTTGTTTGTTTTTTCTGTTGCTCCCAGAAGAAGTGACATATCATAGGACTATATGAACTTGTAGCTTTCATATGGTACTGATGGCTTCCTCTGTTGTATTTTTGATGCACAAAATATTTCCTAGATTATAGCTACTTGAGGACAGAGTCTGTGTATGTCCTAGTGACTCACATTCAGCTAGCTCTTCATATATTAATGAATTAATATCTAAAGAAGTGGTTGTGTGTGACTTCTTTCCTGGAACATTTTCATTTCTTGATGGGAAGGAAGTAACTCTGACATCTTGAAGCATTCCAAGTCAATCACCATGAGTGTGTATAAGTCCAGGAGAATATTTTAGAGTTTGTATCTGACAATCCCTTGGGCAATTTCTGACAATGAGCTGGCCCCTCAAAACTGCAGTAGCATTTTGAAATCTTCTTGGAAAGGTCAGACCCTTTCCCGGGTTATAACTGGGGACTCTGAAGGGTCATTTATTTTCACTCATCTATGGAGGCTGGAGCTAAAACCAGGCCTGTGTGAAAGATAGTCAGCCTCATGTGTTAGACCCAACAAAGGCCTAGTAACACATAATCTAGGGCAATCATAGATACATAGTGGGGGGGATAGAGTAGGTAGGGGAGGGGAAAGGGAGGGAGATTAGGGAGGAATCTGGGGGTAACTCTGGTTTAAGTATATATGCATATCATATTGTTAGTTTGAATGCATTTATGATTGTACAATAACTCAATTCCTTAATAAAATATATTTTAAAAATTAAATTTAAAAAATTATCCACTTTAAAAAAAATAACTAGGGACTCTGTAGTTGTCATCTTAAAACAGAGTGTGGCTACTCCTCTCATGAAGGTATGACTTGGTTCAACTTTAATGTGCAAATGTTCTTCCATTCAGTGTGACGATTGCGCTGGGCACACTTTCAAATTATATGTCTTCAAGACATCTTATCATGTGTTTCATGTACCATTACTACCAGCAGAATCTCAAAAGTAACAAAAGAAGCTGTTATCACCTTTAATATTTGAAGTCTGCACATGACTTGGCCTGAATTTCTGGCCCACACTGCCACACAGAGCTGTTCACTATGGTAGCATCTGTGATCAGGGCTAGGTAAACTTTCAACACTGTACACACACCAAGAAGATTCTGATTAACATTATCTAAAATATACTGCGCACCCACCTGCAGCTGGTGCTGTACAAAATGCTGAGAGGCATGATCAGCAAGGAGTTCAAAGGCCCAAGAGCTGTTGTTCAGATTCATAATTGCTCTTTTTAGAGAGACCTGAGGATGTACAAAGAAGAGAGGGAATGATGATGAGCCCGCAGTTCCTGCTGCGGCTGTGTGACATTACCTACGTGATTACTCTCATCAAGATCACGGTGCTCGCAAAATACTGTCAGCCCATCTGATCTTTAATTTATTATCCCACCATATTAAAGAAACTGACCTGTGCCTTATAGATCATAATTCTGATTTTGAAATCTGCATTTCAAAGCCATCCCAGGAGTAGCAGAAATCAAGGTGAATGTGTGAAATGATCACCAAGGAGCCCCTTATCCAGACACAGACTCCTAGGCCTACTCATTCAGTATCTCTGGAGGTAAGGAGAGTAATCTGTATTTTTTAATGAGACCGTCCAGGATTTTGCTTAGTAGCTCTGGGATTAGACTTTGAGGGAAAATGGAAAGGTAGAAAGGTTGCACAGGAGTTCTCCCAGGCTTCAGGCCTGACTGAGCATAATGGTGCTTACTTCCTGCAGATGTAGGGTCAAGGCAGGGCCCTGCCTCTCCCTGGCTTACCACCATGTCCCCTCACCTGGATTGAAGTGTTGGGATGGAAACGTCACAGATTGGTGGCAGAAGAACACCAGGTGCTTGCCCAAGTAGTTGTGAGATTTGGGAAAGAACTTCATCTCTCAGAGCTAGGCCTAATGTGAGGAATAGGAAGTCCTATGGTCCATTTTCAGAATGTAACCTTAAGGTCTGCATATAAAAGGAAGCCATCTTAAGTCAGGGAACCATGAGGCTAGCAGGAAGCCATGTTTAAAACTCCCCCATAGGTGTCTCCTTACACCTGTAAGCCCTGCCCACTTCTGGTACCCCACCTACCTTCTTCCAATTTCCATACTCTGCCCACCTACTTCCTGTGACCCCTTCCAGTATCTTGCCTATCTGTTTCCTGTGACCTTACTTCCTGTACCCGTCTCTATCCAATATTAGCCAATAGCCTAGATTTTATTGCTGACCTGCTCCAGTAAAGGTGAAGGGCAGCCTTCACATCAAGCTGAGGATAAATTCCCGAGATTCCCTGTATCTGTGAGCATTTTTTTTCACCCTTCAGGGAAAGTAAAAGTCTGCCTTGCTCACACACCTCCGACCACGTGTTTGTTTTATGGCATTGCCAGTGTTTCTAACACTTATATCTCAGAGAGTGTTTTATTGGCTCATGAATTCATTCAGCAGAGGCTGAGGCACTGCCTTTAGGGCATCACCATCCAACAAGAACAGAATGCCAACCACATGTCTGAGTGTGAACTTTCTAGTGACCACATTTTGAAAACTAAAAAGAATAGATGAAATTATTAAAATATCTTCCCCAGTATATCTGAAATATTATTATTTCAACATGTAATCAATACAAAAATTATTAATAAGATATTTTGGTACTAATCTTAGAAATCTGGACTCTATTTTATACTTTCAGAACATTTCAACTGAGACCAGCCACTTTTCAGACACTCCATAGTCCCTGGTGAGTAGCAGCTACTGTACATGATGGTTCTGTGACCATGGGGAACTGGAATCTATGGCTCATGGCCCAGATCTGGTCTATTGCCTATCTTTGTATGACCCACCAGCTCAGGATGCTTTTTACATGTCTAAATTGTTGAAAAAAGGTCAAAATAATAATACTTTATGATATATATACATTATAAGAAATTTAAATTTCAGGTCCCTAAATAAAGTTTCATTGGAATATAGCCATGACATTCAGTTGCATATTGTCTGTGGCTGTTTTTGTACAACAACAGAAGCTCAACAATAGAGTATGCAACAGAGATGATGCATAGATGGCCCACAAAGCCTCAGATATTCGCTATTTGGCCCATTACAGAAAAGGTCTATGGATGTCTGGTATGGCGGCCCACAGAGAAGAAGAGTGACAGGTAACCATGAAGGTCTGGCTTCCTCTTGCACTCTGCCACATGAGCATAAGCAAAGCCTGGCTACTGCATGGCGTGGATGACACAGAAAGCCCCATCAAGAGACGGGGGTCTGCAGAGTAGAGGGTCAGGGGATTGACCACCAGCATGGAAACCCATGGAGATGCCACCGCAAACACAGGACATCCTAGGGGCCAGGATGCTAGTCAAGGACTCAGATAGGATATGGCACCCCATGGAAGAAGGAGTCCTGAAGACTTGGTCAACTTTAAGCCATTTACCTGCTAAGGAGTTTAGATTTGAGCCTTTAACAAAATTAAGCTCGAGTAACAGCAGCTACCTGCCCTGCCCTTATTTATCTTTGCCTTTTTTGTTTGTTTGTTTGTTTGTTTGTTTGTTTTTGTTTTTGTTACCAGGCATTGAACCCCGGGCACTTAACCACTAAGCCACAACTCTAGCTAGTTTTTTTGTTTTTTAATTTTGAGACAGGACCTCCTCACTAAGTTGCTGAGATAGGCTTTGAACTTGGGATCCTCCTGCCTCAGCCTCCCAAGCAGCTGGGATTACGGGCCACCCAACCTGGTTTATTTGTCATAGTCTTTAAAGGTCTGTTCTTACCTAACAATGAGCTTTTTCAACCTCTTTCAGCATTCCTTGGGCTGTATTCCATCCAGCTATCCTCTCAAACTCCATTTTTGGTCCCTTGGTGTTTCTGTTCCCTCTGGCTGATTATGTGGATGACTGGAGGGCAGTCGCACCCAAGTCATGAGTTCAGCCCAGGATTTTAATTGCCTACAATCTAGTTCCATCAAAGGGATGTTTTCATCCATCAACCCATTGTCCTGGCCCAACCCTTCCCAGTTCCTGTAAGTTACCTTTGGGCAAAATAAAGATAACATTTATTAATTTTTCTCTTTTAAACAATTGGGAAAATATGACCAAGCCCTTGAGGCAAGGGCAGGAACTTTCCCTCACCTCTTTGATCCATTTCCTTGTGAGTTATATATTCCTGGTAGTATTCCTTTAATGCAGTAGCACTTTTTTCTGTATTATTCCATATATCTTTCTGCTCTTGACCCTATCATGCCAATAATTTCTGCTTTCATTCATTTTTTTAACCCTTCACCCAGATGTTTCCAATGCCAGTACTGTGGTATTTCTGCTGAAACTAAGAAGCCAGTATTGGTACATTACTATTAAACTGAACTTGACACTTTATTCAGATTTCATCTTCCTGTTCCAGGATGTTGCATTGCATTCAGAACAATTATTTTAAATTAGCACAACAATCAACATTATTCACCTATTAGTGACTCCATTGTCAAAACCTAAATGTGCCTTCTGAACCATTTGAGGGACCTTGAAAATCCTTTGTTTTCTTAAGCGATTTCTGCAAACTTATTAACTGATCATTTGGCATAGTAAATTCTTTTTTAAAAAATATTTTTGTTGTGGAAAAAATACATAAAAATGTGCCATCTAAACCCTTTTTAAATGTATGGCTCAGTGCTATTGAACGCATTCATAATGTTGGGCAACCATCGCTGCCATCCATCTCCACAACTCTTTTCCTCTTGTGAAACTGAAACTCTGTACCAGTTAAACAATAAGTTTCTCCCAGTCTTTCCCCCATCCCCAGCTCCTGACAGCCTCCATTCTACTTTCTGTGTCTGATTTTTCTGCTCTAGCTCCATCATGTAAGTGGAGTCTTGCAGCATTTGTCCTTCTGGGACAGACTTCTTCCACTTAATATAATGTTCTCAAATTCCATCCCTGTTGTTGCATGTGTTAGAATTTCATTCCTTTTTAAGACTGAATAATATATATAATTATTCCATTATTATTATTATTAATGCATATTCATTACATAAATTAATAAGGTTCATTGTGACATTTCCATACCTGGGTACATTGTACATTGCCCATATCCATCACCTTTCTTCTGCCCTCAGTGCCTCTTCTCTCACCTCCCCACCCCAAATCCCCTTCCCAGTTCCTAGAAGTCCCTTTTAATTTCTTTCTGTCCCCCTCCTCCACTCTGCCCCATGCCTGGTAATTACTATTCCATTCCCTATTTCCACAAGATTGACTTATCAATTTCCATAAATGGGTGGGAACATGTGGTATTTGTCTTTGTGTGTCTGGTTGTTTCGCTCAACATAATGATCTCAAGTTTCATCCATGTTGCTACAAATGACAGGATTTCGTTCTTCTTATGGCTGAATAGTATTCCATTGCATAAATATACCACATTTTCTTTTTCCACTCATCCACTGAAGAGTGTCAGGGTTGATTCCATATTTTGTCTGTTGTAAATAATGCTGTAATAAACATGGGAGTGTCCATCGAAGGATTTTCTAGATTTGAAAACTGGACATCACAAAATCCTGTAATAATAGAATCATTTCAATTATAAGAGTTAGGATTCCTTAGTTTAATTTATCTTTAAGACCTCTGCCAGATCTTGGCTTGCCTAAATTACTAAAATATCACCAGACAAAATGAAGGACCAGGAAACACCCAAAACTAATCTCTGACTTTTTTTGAACCAGGTTTTAGCTCCACACTGAATTTCCTATATATCTCTGAAATGTCACCTAAGAGTCATTCATTCATTCACTTAACTAACATTGTCAAGTTGTGTGTCAGGTATTTTGCTACATCCTGGAATATTGAAATAAAAGTTAAAATCCTGCTGTGACAAAACTATGGCATCTGTTTTAAGAAAGTGATATGCCAGCTGGTGCCATAATGCTGCACGGGAAGGCAGGCCTAGGGTGCGGAGGAGAACTCAGGGTGGACACCCAACCTAGACCTGGGAGGTGAGCTTGTGGGAGAGGTAGTTGGGAAAAATTTACTCAAGGAGACAGCTGACTTGGGGATTAAATTGAAAAGGATGATTAGAAATTAATCACCTTTCCTTTATTCAATAACTATTCAATAAGAACCACATGTAGGCAGAGCATTCCAAGTCCACAGCTGATGGAAACAGTGGCTCATTGGCCTTTGCAGGTTAGTTAGGAGCCAAACAATAAGAAGGGAAGCAAGTCTTTACAAAGTGTGAAATGCTAGGTAGAAAAATTAAGGAGCTGGGCTAGAGATCAAGGTGAGGGTCTATTGGCCAGATTGAGAAAGGCCTCAGGAGGAGCCTGCTGGACAGGATCTGAAGGATGAGGAGGAGTCAGCCATGTACAAGCCAGGTAAGAATGGATTAGCCATTGGGCTGGAGAGGTGGTTCAGTGGTGGTTCACTTGCCCAGCATGCACAAGGACCTGGGTTCAAACGCCAGCATTGAAGGAGGGATTCTGAATGAGTCCAAATTCCTCACTTTGCCAATTTCCTTCTGGGTTCTTATTTGAGGAATAAGATCCATGGACAATCACAAAGGGGAGAAATTAATGGAATAAGATCTATTTAGGCAAGAAGAGAGTTGAGAAGAGAGAACTCCCACCACGAGGGCAGTGATCTGGTAGCATTTTGGAGCTAGCTTAGGAGCTCACATGGTTCTGCATTAAACAGGCATTGAAACTCCCATCTGAGTCTACCTGGCACCTTCCATTTGCCTCTTCCTCTCTGGGACAAAGGCTGGGGACTTCCCATAGGTGAACCTCAAGGTCTTTCACATCTGAAATTGGCCTTGATGGAACTCACTAATGTTTTTACTGGTTAGCTTCCAGGTGTGGTTTCTGCATTTGAACAAGACCTGAACAGGAACCTATCACTTCTGTTTGCTGACCATTGACAATTCTCATTCAACACCACATACACAACTAAGTGTCAGAAAAATGAAAAACAGATGAAAAAATGAATAAAATTGACTCCTTCTCTCTAAAACAAAAACAACACACACACACACACACACACACACACACACACACACATACAACCCAGTGTATTGGCCAGCTCTTTGTCACCATGGTGGACCACCAGAGATGGGCTAACTTTGTAAGGAAGAATTTTATGTAGTTCAGAGTTTGGGAGGTTCAAAGGCCAAATGGTACAGTCCAGGCTCCATGGCAAGGGTCCCTCAGGCTGCATCCATTGCTGGATAGCAGTGGCGGAAGGGCTTGCAGGAGTAAGATTGCAACTCCCGGTAAGCCCAGAAGCAAGAATTTAGAATTCTCACAACCCTCTTGTGAGAATTCAGGGGCCAGGCGAGAACCACCTCACCCGCTCAGTGACCTAAGGACCTCCTGCTAGGACCCATCTCTCCCCATATCACCACACTGAAGACCAAGCCCTTAACACACAGGCCCTTGGGGAAACAATAGACCATATCCAAACAGCAGTGTTTGAGACAGGCAGACATGGCTGTGCCAGGACTCTGAAGCACATCTGCTGGGGCCTGCTTTAGGGACTTCAACAGAGCCTGTGTTGAGCGCCAGGTGCATACGAAGGGGACACGATATGCTGCTGGAGAGAAAAGCAAGGGCCAGGGCACCCAGGCCATGGTGGACGAAAGCAGAAAGGGCTTTCCAAGCAGAAGAAACGGCGTATTTAAAGGCCCGGAGGCACAAAAGCAGTGGGCATTTGGAGGAACTGGCGAATGAGAGCGCGACCCGTCGGGTGGTGGTGTGCATGAGCTGGACACCTAGAGCGCTGCTCACCCCAACCTGCTCTCCTATACCTTTCACATAGGTAACCCCTTCGAATGCAAGCCTGGGCATTCGGATGAGGTCATCTCCACCATTCCAATCAGCTGCTGGAAATCAACTGAAGCTCAGCTCACCCAGCACACCATGCTGGGCGAAAACAAACCCTGCAGTGCCTACAATATAAATAGAAATTCAGAACTGAGAACAGTGAGGATATCTGGCCAGCAGGAGACAGGCAAATGGCCAACCGTTCGTGTTTGGATGACATGGGAAGAAAGAATAAAATGCAAGAGGAAAACAAGGGCTCTCTCTTCAAACAGTTGGGAAACACCCTCTGCTTCCCTTCACTTCCCAGCTGGGGAGGGCGGTGGCAGGACCAGGGCCAGGAGGAAGCATTCAACCCTGGACGCCCTGCCTGCTACCAGGAGACCTGTTGGGGTGCATGCCACCGGCCGGATGCTGGAAACGGGAGACGAGAGGATGCAGTGCCCAGTCGCTGCCAGTGCCAGGGCCGGCCCTAAAGAACTGGACGTCAGCAAACAGAAAGCCATTCAGACCCTGTGGCATCAGGGTTCCCATGGCAACCTACTGTTCGCCAGCGGCTCCACATCCTCTTATTTCCTCTAATAAACTTTCCATTCAGATCCAACCTGCACTTTGGGTAAAGGACAGGTTGGGTGACAGACCCTGGAAGGGGGATGGGCATTGCAGCAGGTGGTGAGGAGTGGGAAGAAGAACCTGGTTTTCATAGTGTCTGAGAATTAAAAGCCAATGACCTGGGCAGAGATCACCAAGCCTACTGGTGTCTTCTCCCTCCCCTTGCCTAGACATCATCATTCTCCCCTGTTGAGAAGGTCACTCTGCTGCCAGATACTGTTCCCAAGTCAATTAATGGCCACTCCCCCAAATTTGAGCTGGCTGAAGTCCCTGTGCCTTTTCAGTTGCTGACAAAGTAAAGTAAATTAGGGCTCTCCGGGAATGCTAAAGAACACTGACTCCTGGGTGTTCTGGCTCCAAGACTGAGAGCCACTCAGCCTGGAGTGGCATTTAGGACTCTGCACTCTCCGTGAGCACCCTAGTTGGTTTTGATGGATGCTGAGTGCACCAGTAAAAACACTATTCCTAGGGCTCCCCAGAGTGATGTAACCCAGGCCATGGCATTAACAGGCTTCCCAGGATGTGTCTGGAATTCAGGCCTGGCTGGCAGACACAGCAGAGAAAAGTCCTTTTGTAGAAGAAGCGGTGTCTCCCAGCACAAGGGGTGTGTACTCCTCAGGTGCCTGGGGACTGCTAGGTGTCAGCATCTCAGCTGACTTTGAAACTTTCAAAAAGAGGGTTCAGTGGTCTTCCTGATGAAATGTGTGCTGCTCCCTCTTCCAGGGCACTTCACATTGCTTAACCTCCCGTGGATTCCCTGGCCGTCATTTCTGATTCTAACAACTCCAATAAGACCCAGGAAAAGTGACTTGAAACGAAGCAGAAAACAGCCTGGAACAAGCATGACCAAAAAGCTGGAGGAACGTGTCTCCTGTTGGAAATGGAGGAAACCTTAGTGCTGATCTTGCTTTTTCTCCTTTGGTGCTGATTAGTTTTAAGCGGGGTTATTTTTATTTTTGTGTATAGTTATTATTTTTTATTCTGAACCTCATCTGATCAGGGTTACGTTATCCAAGGCATAGAAATTCAGGAAATCTGTGAAGGATGATTTTAATCCTTGAAGAATTAGAGCAGGAGTACACAGTGAGGAGGAAGTGGAAAGTGTCTGCCCTAGAGACAACGTGAAAGGCATGATCTCGGGACAGAAGGTGCTGCCGTCACATCGTGAAGCAGACACAGTTCCCCGAGTGCACCAGAATCCTCTGCTCAATGCCTGTGTGCCCCCAACTCAGCACTTACTCTAGAAGACTCTGGCGAGGTTCTCAGGAGCTCGTTCTATTGGAGGTAAGAATCATGTCGTATTTCTTCGTGACCACTATAATTTCTAACGCAGTGCCAGCCGTTTAGGAGGTGTGTTGGTCAGCTTTTTATCACAGTGACCGAAATGGCTGACACGAACAGCGTAGAGGAAACATTTATTTTGGCTCATGGAGTAAGAGGTCTCAGTCCATGGTCTCTGTCTCCAAGGCAGAACTATCATGGTGGAACAGTGTGGTGGGGAAGTTACTTAGCTCATAACAGCCACAAGGCAGAGGAAGAGAGCAGGAAAGGGGCCAAAGACAAGATACAGGCCCAAAGGGTAAAGCCTATGCCCCAAGGGCAAGGCATAGACCCCAAGGGCAAGACATAGACCCCAAGGGCAAGAAATAGATCCCAAGGGCAAGAAATAGGCCCCAAGGGCAAGACATAGACCCCAAGGGCAAGGCATAGACCCCAAGGTCAAGGCATAAACCCCAAGGGCAAGGCATAGGCCCCAAGGGCAAGGTATAAACCTCAAGGGCAAGGCATAGACCCCAAGAGCAAGCCATAGACCCCAAGGGCAAGGCATAGACCACAAGGTCAAGGCATAGACCCCAAGGGCAAGGCATAGACCCCAAGGGCAAGCCATAGACCCCAAGGGCAAGGCATAGACCACAAGGTCAAGGCATAGACCCCAAGGGCAAGGCATAGACCCCAAAGGCAAGGCATATGCCCCAAGGGCAAGGTATAAACCTCAAGGGCAAGGCATAGACCCCCAAGGGCAAGACATAGGCCCCAAGGGCAAGGTATAGACCCCAAGGGCATGCCCCCAGAAATCTTCCTTCAACCTCGCCCCTCCTGGCTAGAGTTTCTACCTCCTCCCAAAGGTTCATTCAGATTACTAACCCATCAAATGGATTAATCCACTGATAAGGTCAGAGCCCTCAGGATCCAATCATTTCCCAAAATCCCCACGTCTACATTGCTGCACTGGGGACCAAGTCTTCAACACATGAACTTTTGGGGGACATTCCAGATCCAAACCAAAGTAGAAGGAATGCAGTCCTTCCATGTTAATGGTGGGCTGTTGAAAGGAATTTTGATGGTTTCAATGCCTCCACGAGCACTCTTCAGGGAAGATTTACTAGATATTGTTCCTAGGAGAAGGTGACAAGAGAGGGACATACACTGTTTCCTGGTGCTGACCATTTGTAATAACTCTCCAGAGAGACTGGGCAGATCAGATCCTCCAGAAAACCTGCAAGCTTGGGCCTGCTCAGTGGTTAGGTTTCTTCGGCTTCTGAGCTGGGGAATTAAGTGCAGGCTCTGGGACCGGCCACCTGAGCTGGAACCAGCTGTGCCTTCCCTCATACACATGAGTCGCCTGTCCTTGTCTATAAGGGCATCAGGACAGATCCTGCCAGGGGTTACCATGAGGACTAAATGAGAGAATGTGCAGGAAGCACTTAGGGGAAACCCCAGCAGCCCTGTAATGTGCCATGAGCCTATTATCATGTAGTGACAAAACTGGACTGGCTCACAGCCCCATGGACACACTCAGGTGGGCCTCCACCTCGGGGAGCAGGACCTGCATCTGCGTCTCCTTCCCACACAGCTTTCTCCACCTGCATTTGTCACTGAATCATTGGATATAACATCAGATACCTAAATGAGGATCCCTTTCTATGTTTCAGTTCCAGTCTTGGTTCTAACAATTCTGCCATGTCCAAATGTCACTCTCTTGTCGAGCATCTAATCACCTGGAACCTGGGTAAGAGGGCAAACACACATTGCAAAAATGTCTGCCCTGGAAATCATAATGTTCAAGAAACTAAGTGGCCAGGCAGGTGTTCAATGAGAGAGGCCAACGCTCCAAACAGGCTCCTTGCTTTGCTGTCTCCACTAAGACTTGCTCAAACGCAGCCTTAACGTGCAACAGTCGATAGGCATTCAAGGGATGCTGGGCTCCACTTCTGGGTCAAAAATCCTATCAGATTTTGAAGTTTGGTATTCTAAAGAGTAAACAAAAAACAAAACAAAACACCATGCTGTTCTAACTTTTTAAAACTTTCAGAGTCAGCAAAAGAGAGCCAGAGAAGTCAGTCACCAGATTGTGCCTTGGCACCAAATCATGAGATTTTTTTGATCCACTATCTCCACATCTTCCGGGGATGATATTAGTGTCATAGGATTCTTCCTTCTGCTGCTGGTCCAAAATGAATATTGCACAGTGAACTCTAGGGAGAAGAAAAGGGTATTCTAAAAATAACATCTGAACATAGACACACAATGGAATATTATTTAGCCTTAAAAAGGAATGACATCTGACACATACTATAACTTTATAATGAGAAGAATAAGCTAGTCTCTAAAGCATAAATGTTGTTTGATTCCATGTACATGAAGTAACTACAGAAGTCAAATTCACAGACACAGAAAGTAAAATGGTGGATGCCAAGGGCTGGGAGAAGGGGGACTCAAGAGGTGTTTTCAATGAGTGCAGAATTTGTGTTGGGGAAGATGAGCAAGTTCCGGAGATGGATGATGGTGATGTTTGTACAACAACATCAGGGTATTAATGCCACCGAACTGCATGCTTAACAATGGTTAAAACAGCAATGGTGTTTCATTTCCATGTGCATTTTACCACATAAGAAAAGGTGTTCAAAGCCGGGCGCAATGGCACAGGCCTGTAATCCCAGCTACTCGGGAGGCTGAGGCAGGAGGATCATAAGGCCAGCTCAGGTGATTTAAGAACAACCTGTCTCAAAATAAAATAAAAAGTACTGGGGCATAGCTCAGTACTGGGGTCGGGGGAGGGTGTTTGCAATTGTTTGTACTCATGGAATTTTGAATTTTTCTTATTTACTTACATCTCTCCTTTACACACACAGTAATATAATTTCCAGAATGGCTGCCTTCTACTATCATGGTAGAGAAGTAACAGAATTTCACAGGTATTTGAAATAAGCAATATTCTGGCATGTTTCTTATGAAATTCAACTGCTTTCAATTGGCGAAAAACAGTTAAAATGCTCAATTTTATGTTATGAACATTTTTTTAAAAATGTGAAACATCAAGGAAAAGGATGTCAAAGCAATGTATGAAGTTTCTGTTTCCGCTTTACATAAACTTTTCTGCTCCACTTTGGAGTGATAATGGCCAAATTATATTGTTACAGTGCATGCATGCACAAATACGTAACAACTGACCCCACCATTATGCATAATTACAATGCACCAATTTAAAAAATGGTAGTGATGGGGGAGTTGCTCTGCTCCAGCCCTATTAAGAGATGGTTGATGAAGGAACAGAAACGACACCGTGCTGCCAGGTCACCGGAGAAGTTCCAATTTATTCAGAAACCAAACACACTTATCCCAGTTGCCAGGCACCTGTTGGGTATTGGGTTGTCCCAGTTGCCAGGTACCTGTTGGGTAAACCCAGTTGCCAGGTACCTGTTGGGTAAACCCAGTTGCCAGGCACCTGGACTGGGGCAATGCAGAAGAGAAACAGGAAGTACCTCATGGCCTTACAGTTGATCTCAACCATCAGACAGAAGTTACAGGAAGTGTTTTTGAGTGAATTTCATCAGGAGAAATTGAAATCTGCTCTGATTTCCCAATGCTTCCTCAGTCTCAAAGTCCTGATGCCTGCCCCTCTTGAGGGCTCCGCAAGGGCGTTGGAAGGATCCAAAGGAAGCAAGGTGGCTGAATTCCTGAGCATTTTCCTGGGTGTATACACATGGAGCCAACTTCCTGCAAGTGTGTGGGTTCTCAGAGTATGTGGGTTTATGCAGCAAGTACTTAAAAGCCTTCTCTTCATTTCCTTAAATAAGCAACATACTTGCCACCTCCTGCCAGCAAGAGTTTTGGAGACGATGGAATGAAATTCCAATTTCCTATTTCAGTAGCTTTGCAACTATTTTGATTGAGACTCACAGTGAGACGTGAATGACAGAATGTGTACTCGCAATGATGAATTCATACCGCTGAAGCCACCCCCGGGGGCTCAGCGAATAATCCTTGCCCCTCTGACATGCTGGCGCCTTCAGTGTCTTACCTCCTCTCCCCTCAGTTCTCTTCTACTCTACACCACTTTTAAAATGCTGGTTATCAACCATTCCATTTGTCAAGACCCTTGAAAAATACTGAAGTGTGCCCAGGGCCCCCACCACTGGGTGAAGACCCAACTGCTGGCTGCAGAGGACTATGCACAGGTGAGACAGTTTTGTAGGTAACAAGAGTCTTCTGGCAGGTCAGTCTCAGAGGGAAAAGGCCTGATGTGGCAACACAGGAATCAGTTGCGAAACTGTGCGCCTGGGACCCAGCAAGGATCTGCAGGAAGGGCCAGGATTGCGTGTCTGCCCTTCAGCAGGAATGTGGAGGCTGGACGTCAGCAAAGTTCAGCCTTCCTGGATCCCACTGTAAGGAATTATAAAATCAAATCTAATTTGGGCGATCATGGAAAGGACGAAAACAGGAAATCCTAGGGTCTTGCTAAACATGTCGGAGTCCCCGTGGACTTGCTACAGTTTCCCAGAGAGAAATTAAAAGTCAGGAAATGTTCCTGCGCACACGGCCTCACCCCTGCTCTTAGAGATTACCCACATTGATCGTCCGGCTCCTGAGTCCATTCTTCTTGCTCTGTTCTCTAGGGAGCTGAGAGACACACCACCAGGACCTCCTGTCTGATTTCTCTGCTGTTTTTCTGTGCAGATCACAGAGATTGGAAGGAAGGCAGTGGCCAGTCGAAGGTGTCCTGGCTGTTGCTAGCCAAGTCCCCAAGGAGGGGAATTGATGGTCGGATTCTGAGGGAAAGCTCTGATAGTGACAGGTTCCGCCCCACAAAAACAGCTGTTGCTTGTGGCAGGTCTTGTTGGAATGGTTACATTTGCCAGGGCTCAGAAAACAAAGATTTCACATTTGAAATCACACGAGGCCTGTCTGTAAGACCAGAGCACTCCCTAATGTGGTACAGATGCTAAGAAGTCATCCAACGTCCCTCCTTCCCTCTCCTGTCACAGATGTGTCTAATGATCGAAGAGGGCCAGGTCCCTCTGTTCTATCTCATGCAGGTATTTGGGCAATAATGAGATTGTGGTTTTCAGAATAAATATTAGACATTGCCACCTTTAGAGACATAGGATGCCATTAAGATGCCAAGGAATTCAGGTCGCCAGCACCTTCAGTTTCAAATGATAGAATGTTCATCTGGAGCTGTGTTTAACGACATCCTTTTAACACATCATCATTCCAAATCCTGGGAATGGCCTTCACTCGCAAGCGCACTCGTGTGCGCATTCCATGCTCCCACGTACGTGCAGTGGCCCTCTTGGGCCAACTCTCCTTCTTCACGGGGCACAAGGCATCGCATTCCAGCTGCCTGGCCACAGTCCCTTGTCTACAGTCCTTCAAGCAGGACAGCCAAGCCACGGAGGGTGTCTCCTCATCTCCTCCCAGGACAAAAAGTGCAGCCAGAGGGGTGAAGTTTAAATTTCGAAGAGGAATCTGATCATGCGAAAGAGCCTTTGCTAAATTTTCCAAGAAATGTCCTGTGTTTAGCAAAGTGTGTTGGTTAAGACACTGCCGCCCGAAACAGAAACTTCTCCCTCACACAGCCTTAAATATTACGAACGGGGTGTCTTGCATAACTTGAAGTCCAGAGAAGGCTTGGGTTCTGGGAAAGACACGGTTCAGTACTACCCAGTAATGTCATTAAGAACATAGGTCATTTCTGTCCTTTCGTTCTGCTATCCTCAGCACCGGCTCCACACGCCAGGCTGGTTCTGCTGAGGGCAACAAGATGGGACCACGGGATATCAGCCCATGCGCTTCCTGTTCACAACCAATGGGGAAGAGGGACTGAAAGTGGCTGTTCCCAAAGCCCTCTCCATTAGTCCATTTGAGTCAGAGTAAGTCGTATATCCATCACTGCCCAACAACAGCTGTTAGAATTCCATGTGCCGATGGTGTCAATCAAATTTCTCTATAGCTGCATCCTCCACTAGACGACTGGATTATTCTTTGTTGTAGAAATTGTTCTGTGCAGTTTAAGATGCTTAGCAGCATCCCTAAGCTTTATAGCACATCACCACCACCAGTCCTGAGAATTAACAATGTCTCCTGACATCAGAAATGTCCCCTGGGGAGGTGCAAATTCACCCTGGGCTGAGAAACCACTGGTATATAGATTAATCAAGTTTCTTATTATCTCTGTGCCTGAATTTTTCTCATCTGTGAAGTGGGAATCATAATAGTAGCTCCCTCAAATGACCGTTATGATGATTAGATGAATTAATTTATATAAATATAGACTATAATAAACAGTATATAAATGTCAACTATTACTTTCATCTACTGTTCTTGGTATCTAGAATGTAGGAGGTACACAATAAAAATTTTCTGAATAAATTCAATGGAAAAATTGAACTCACGTAACACTGATAGAGTTTAATAAAATGATATTGTGCTATTTGTTTGGAAATGCTGAGGATTTGCATGGGGACTCTGCCACTGTGCTACATCCCAGCCCTCAAAGTGATATCCTGTACTGCTTTCCTTGCTGAAATGTCTTAAATGGAGATTTTGAATTTGCAGAGAATTTTATTTCTTCACCAGAGAAGAAATAAACCTGGCATCTCCACTGGAATGTAAGGCTTCATTTTATACATAAGGGTAAAACCTGATGCCATTCAGAATTTATGTGGCCACGACAGAACGAGAAGAAGGAGCTACTGGGAGTTAGGGATGGACTGGCTGGTTTATTCGTTCAAAGTCTAAACTGAGTCTGTTCTGCATTGTATACTGGAAACAAAGACCGCAAGCATTTCCTTAGCTGAATATCATAGAGTTGGAAATGCAGTCCAAAGTTCAATGAATAAAGTTACAAAGAGTAGTATCTCAGTGACATGATTTATAATATGTATTTTTTACTTTGTTACTGTTAATACTGATGATATTTGTATAGAAACAAATGTCCCATATGGTTTTAAAAATCACTTTCACATTCTTCTCTAAAGGTATCCTTGAATTAGAAGGAGAAGGAGTCCATCTCACAAAGATATTTTACTTACAGAAAGTGAGTTCTTAGGGTCCTGAAGGAGAATTTGAACAGACCACACAAACTGGCCAAAGTTTAAGGCCTAAAAGCATCAGAGTCAAGGAAGCCAAGTGTAGTAGTCAGCTTTTTGTCTGTAACCAAAGTACTCAACAAGAACAATTTAAAGGAGGAAAAATTTGGCTCACAGTTTCAGAGCTTTAGTCCCTGGTGGACTGACTCCATTGCTCTGGGTGCAGAACATCAGGGCAGAAGAGTGTGATGGAGGGAAGTACCACCTTTCACGGTTTCCAGGAAGCAGAGTTGGGGGTGGGAGGAGACGAGAGAACTTTCCAGGGCACACCACCAGTGATCCATCTCCTCCAACCACGCTCCAGTCTACAGTAACCACCCATTTGGTCTGCTTAAATTGGAATGGACTGATTATGTTACACCTTTCATCTGATCATTTCACCTCTAAACATTCTTGCATTAACACAGAAACTTTGGGGGAACACCTCATATCCAAACCATAACATTCTGCTCCCAGCCCCTAAAAGCTCATGTCCATCTCACGGTGAAAACTGCATTTAGTCCATGTCCAAAGTTCCCATAGTTTTAATAGTTCCAAAATCTCATCTGAGACTCAAGGTAAACTCTTGGCTGTGAGCTCTTGTAAAAATCAAAAGCAAGTTACATATATGTAATACATAATGGCACAGAGGAAGCATTCCCATCCCAAAAGGAAGTGACAGGGGCAGAGGAAGAAGGGATAGGACCAAAGAAAGAACAAAGTCCAGTGGGGTGTTGGGAACATGAGGCTCAGCTGGCTTGTAGAAGAATTGGTGGTGAACAACTCTAAGGGGTCCAGCTGGCTTGTAATTAACAAATTGCCTGACCGCATGACTAAGCTATTCGGCCACTCATTTGTTACAATTGGAGAAAGGTGTTTGCATTGTACCCCATTGGCTGTTGTAATGGATAAATAGAGTAGCAGCTAGTCAGGTAAAGCAAGCGGCCCAAGAAGGAAGTAGCCAAAGAAGAGAAAGCAGCCAGAGAAGAAGCAGCCAAAGAAGCAGCAGTAGCCAGAGAAGAGCAAGAAAGCAAACAGCCGCATCCTGAAGGGAGAAAGCAGAGAAGACGCATAGAACCGAGAGATCAGCAGAGACGTCAGATGAGCAGCAGTAGAAGATGCAGGTCCCGTGTTCCAGCCGCCGGCGTTTGCCCCCTTGTTCCCTGCTGCCCAACCCTTCCTAACTAGGCCCCTCGGAGGACGGCCCAGTGTCAGGTCGTTCTGCCCGTTCCTCGCTCTGGAGTGCAGCAGGGAGCGACTCCTTTCCCCATCCCTGTCCTAACTCAGCCCCTCGGAGGATGGCTCAGGCCTGCTGGGTCATTCTGCCCATTCCTCGCTCTGCAGTGCAGCAGGGAGCGACTCCTTTCCCCATTCCTGCCCTAACTAGACCCCTCGGAGGATGGCTCAGGCTTGCTGGGTCATTCTGCCCGTTCCTCACTCTGGAGTGCAGTGGGGAGCAACTCCTCGCCCCATCCCCTTCCTAACTCGGCCCCTCGGAGGACGGCTGGCTAGGTTGTTCTGCCCGCTCCTCGCACAGGAACGATGCAGGGAGCAACTCCTCTTCCCCTGTCCCCAGCCCTGTCCTGCCGGCGCCCGGTTCCCAGTGTCCTGCTGGCCCCCCGGGGAACGGCTAAGGTTCGCCGAGGCCATTCTGCCCGCTCCCCGCTCCAGAACCCTGCGGGGAGCAACAGTGGGGTAAACGAGTCCTTAGCTCCATGTCCAGTAAGTGGGGCAGGTTGCTGTGAGCCAGACTCTCCAGAGGGCACGTGGCCTTGCTGGCCTCATGCCCATGGCCTCTCTCTTGGCCTGGCCTTCTCTGCAGGCAACACCTTTCCTCATCAGGTAGCCCACGTTACTGGCATGGCTTTATCTAGGGGATGGATGCTGCAGCTTGGGCTTCATTCCCACACCTTCATGCTTTACTCTCTTAGGGGTTGCCTGCAAGAATTCTAACCCTGTCACAGGTCTGTCTTTGAAATCTCAGTGGAAGCTTCCATGACCCTTTAACTCCAGCATCCTGCAGAAACAGCACCACATGAATGATGCCAAGGTCTGTCACCAACTCAAGCAGTAGCCGAACCCTGTTGGATCACAGCTGGAGTGACTTCTGAGTGCCTGGGTGACTGAACAGAGAAACAATTTCCTTGGTCCCCCTGTGTGAGCTGGGCTTCCCTGCAGTCTCTTCCTGAAAGAGGTTTTATATTCACATCCTTAAGTCATGTTGGGTGTGGTCTTGCTGATTCCTGAGATGCCCTCAAGTTATCTTCCCTTTGTCTCTGTGTAAAGTTCTTAGCATCCCTTTGGTGGCTATAATCTCTTCAACAACCACACCTTCCCTGACTCTAATTTTATGTGCAGTTTTTAAAATCCTCCTTCTCTGCTTTCTGCTCCCAGTTCTCACAGTAAACATGGATAAAATTTGCCAGCAATATCCATGCCACAGTCTGAACGCTCTGCTTCTTTGAAATTTCTTCCTCTGGATTACTCAGCACATCATGTTTAAATTCAGCCTCACACAAAATCTCAGGACATGGGGAAAATGTAGACAAGTTCTACATTCTAGGCGCAAATGGCCTCTGGTCCAATTTCCAATGAAGTCCTAATTCCCCTCTGAGACCTCAGAAGCAGAGTTTTTAGTGTCCACATTCCTTTCGGCATTCTGTCTTCTGAGATCCCACTACAATTGTCCGTTAAGTTTTGCTTACAATATTCTAAGCCTTTTTCAGGCTGCATCTCCAAACTCTTCCCCACTCCTCCCACAAATCAATTCCAAAGGCTTCAGAACCCCATAGTCAGTTTAGTCACAGTGACGACTCCACTTCTAGGTACCAAAATCTCGGTTAGTCCGTTTTTCATCACTGTGACCAAAATACCTGACAAGAACAACTTAGAGGAAGAAAAGTTTATTTTGGCTCCTGGTTTCAGAGGTTTAATCCACAGTGAGCTGACTCCATTGCTCTGAGCCCAGGGTGAGGCAGGACATCATGGCAGAAGAATGTGGCGAGGAGCCCAGTTCTGTTCATGGTGGTCAGGAAGTTGGGGTAGGAAGGATCTCAGGGAAAATGAACCCTTCCAGATATTACCCCAGTCACCCACCTCCTCTAGCCTGCCAACAGTTATCACCCACTTATTCCATTCAAACTAGGATGGACTGATCAGGTTATAACTCTCTTAATCTAATCATTTCACCTCTGAATATTCCTGCATTAACAGAAACTTTTGGGGGACATCTCATACTCAAACTGTCACCCTGAGGGTTGATCACAAAGCCTTTCATTTAAGGAAGGGGGTGATGCAAGTGCTTCTTCAGGATCATCTCTCATTAAGTGAGCACAGGGGCAGACAGGATGGCAGAGACATCTAAGAGTTCTGGCTAAGCACTAGGGGTGGGAACATGTGATCACTATCCTGAACTCCACAGTAGGTCAGGAAATAGATTTAAAAATAAATACATTACATATACAACTTCAAGGACAAAAAAAAATGGGACAGGAGGCATCACTCGGTAAGAAATATTGGATTGGGAAAAATGAAGGAAATGACTGGTGTATGAGTGCACAAGTGTGTATGTGAGAGAGAGGGTAGGGAGGCAGTGGGAAAGAGCTAAGGCCTTTGCACATAGAAAGCTGTATTAGTCAGCTCTGCTGCTGTAACAAAACACCGCAAACCAACAGAAATGCGTTTCTCACCGTTCCGGAGGGTGGAAGCCCCATATCAAGGTGCTGGCCAGTTCAGTTCTGGTGGGGCCCTCTCCCTGGCTGATAGGCAGCTGCCTTCTGGCTATGCTCTCAGATGGCCATTGCCCAGTGCCTGCTCTGAGAGAGGGCTTCTTGTTGTAAGGACCCTAGTTCTAGCAGGTTAGGGACCCTCCCTTATGATGGACTTCATTTAGCCTTAATTATCTCTTTAAAGGCCTTTTTTTCCAAATATAGTCACATTGGAGTTTGGAGATTCTGAATATGAATCTTCAGGGACATGATCCAGTCCATAATAGAAGTCATCAGACAATATAAAATGGCAAAACGGAGAAATAGCATATTACTTTTAAAACTGGGAGTAAACATAACAAGAAATAGCTAAAAGTTAGAGGGCACTTCCCAGGAACGGAAAACAGATTTGGATCTTGTATTATAAGCCTTTTGGTCCTATTTGCCATTTAAAACATGTTAATTTGTTACTTTAATTAAAATAGAAATATGACTTCATTTGAAATGATAGTCACTGTAGGTGAAAATCATTATCAGCCTTAAGACCCAATTTTCCTCCATGAAGTTTTGCTTAATTCATTAAGCCTGGGAAGAAGGGGAATGGATTGAGAGCCTTATCATTCATCGTCCAGATGGAGCTCTTCTGAGCATGAAAGGAAGCACTATCAACTCCACGGGAGTAAGAGGTGCGAAGGAGAACAGCCTCAGATAAACTGGGGTTTATGGTCAGCCTTCGTGAGAGATAACAAGGTTTTAGCCTCCTATAATGAACCACAGGAAGAACAATTTCGAGAACAACAGGCTGGCTACCCTGCTGGCATTTGTGGAGGGGCAGATAAGCAAATAATCTGAGTGACATTCATTCCAATAAGGGGCAGTGTCCAGGGAAGAGGTCCCTGATCCCTCTGCCAGTCTTCCTAACCACCCTCTTCACACCTTATTGAAGAACTCTACACACCCTTTGATTCTGTGATTTTCCTGCCTGTGTCTTCCTCTCCCCTTGTGACCCCTCACCCAGGACAAAATTTTAGATACGGGTTGCCTTAGTTTTGCCTTTGTTTTTCCCAAAGTCTATCATTGTATGAAGTAGTAAGGGCTCAAAATGTTTTTGCTGAATAAGTTTTGAATGAAACTGTAATAGGGATTATAGAAGATTTCTTTAATATAGAAACCTAGGCTAGAGAAAAGAAAGTCAGCTAGTATCTTTTAAAATCCTTTAAATGTCAAAAGGAAAAAAGAAATTAAATATATCTAGAAAGTTAACCATGTATGAGATAAAATAGCCTACTCAAATTATTTATCTTTCAAAATTATTCTCTACCTCCCCCTGAGAATGCAATAATACTTATGCAATCATTTAATTCTGGAAAATTCACAATCTAAGCATTTATATTGATTGTAGGGGTGAAAAATAGAAGAATCAAGAGACTGGGGTGTGGGCGATGTGGGCTAATTCTGGTTTAAGAACATATGAATATCATATTGTTACTTTATATGCATTTATGATTGTACAATAACTTGATTACTTTTAAAAAATTTTTAAATTATTCTCTGAGACTGCTTTAACTTTGTAGCTGGAAGGTACTTAATTTGCTAGTATTCACTGGAGAGTTAGACTTTTTTTTGGGGGGCTTATCTTATTTTTTGAGGGTGAACTGTTTGACCGTGGCTACCAGCGCTAAAAAAGTCTAGAAGTAACGCTATAGGCATAGCCCAGTGGGAGAGTGTTTGCCTGGCATGTCCAAGGTCCTGGGCTTGATCCTCCGCGCAGGAGAAAAAAAAAAAACTTTTGAGAAACTTTAAAATAGTAGCCATGTGGGGATCCGGAATTAGAACTATAGGTGGGTACTGAGACTGTGTAATTGGCTAGTGATCAGCAAAGCAATTGCTGAAATTATGTGGTGATTTTGACAGATACCAAGAGGAATTCAATAAGGAAAAAATATTTAGTCACATGCCTTGCAGAAGCTCTTAGTAAACTACATACAAAAGACTGCTTCTTTAACATGTCACAGAATGTGAGTGTGACCTAACACCGATGCCTTGTGCAGCAGTGAGAAAATAAGGCTCTTCACGTTAAAAGCCAGAAAGAATGAAGGAGCCTGCTGTGTTGATGCGAGGATACCATAGACCAGGTGCCATTTACAGTAGGAACTTACACGGGCAAATCTATTTAAACACACACGCTCCCTCAAACACACACGCACTAGTTTTGGCTGTAGAGAAGTAAATTTCCCCCCAGAGAAAAATCATAGCGTATTGGAAGAGGGAAAAGTCCTGTATCACCAAGTGTGAAAGTTCAAAACATCTCCACGAGGTAGGAGCTTAAATTACAGGACGGCTTATACCCGTATGACCACAGGCGGCAAAACTGCAGGAACCCAGCTTCCTCATCTGTGAGGTGCAGGGAAAGCTCGTGGTTGCGGGAAGCACCAGCTGAAGCTTCTTGGTTCTTCTCCCAGCTTGGATTCAGGGTGACAAACGCACAAGAGGAGCCACTTTCTCTTGCAGCCTTTTTCTCTCAAAAAGTGGGCTGGAGCGGTGGCTCAGTGGTTACAGCACTTGCCTGGCCTGGCATGCACGAGGAAGTGAATTCGAACCCCAGCACCACATACTCAACAAAGTATCTGAGCAACGGAAGCCACAAGAAAAACTAAATAAAACTGATTTTAAAAAAATAATCATAGGGGTGATGGTTTCAGCATCTATCACCCAGAGCTAGAGGTTAACGGAGTTGTTGTAAGACTGCCTGGAAATAGTCTCTGAATATCAACAAAGCCTCTGGCTTCATATAAAGGATTTTAACATATGTTTAAAAGTTCAAAGAGGGGACTAGAGCTGTGGCTCAGCGATTACGGCGCTTGCCCGACATGCATAAGTACGCGAGTTCAAACCCCAAAACCATGTACACAGCGAAGTCTCAGAGCAAGGAAGGCCACATGAAAAACTAAATAAAATTGATTCTCTCTCTCTCTCTC
>PVKS010010391.1:0-60364 GCA_004027875.1 Aplodontia rufa | reverse complement strand
GAAATCCATGTGAAAAACTCAATAAAAATGGATTCTCTCTATCTCTTCTTCCTCTCTCACTGTCCTCTCTTTAAAAAATAAAAATAAGTTGCATGGTATATGGCACTGATTTCTTGTATCATCTTCACAACTTTTCTGTAAAGTTAAACCTATTCTTTAACTAAAAGTTTATTTTTCAAAAAAGAACAAATATGAAGCTCCACGGTACAATATGGTGTGCAGTCAACTTTGGAAACCCAATTCTCCATCCCCTGGTGGACAAATGGACTTAGCCATTTCAAGGACAGAATGCTAGCCTGTTGCTGAACTTGAGATCTCAGAATTTCAGAAACTTTCACTTGTATGTAAACACAGAAACATACAAACTGTATACATGAGGATATGTATATAAAGTTTACAGCCCAGTTAGTATGTACAAGAATCTCTTCCTGCATGATTGAATTTCCTGGAATGCTCATTAGTAACTGTTAGGGATAAAAGGACTCAAAAAAAAAAAAAAAAAAAAAAAGAAGAAGAAGAAGCTATTCAAAACTGCAGGTTTTGCTTTGATCCATTCAAAGGGCCATGAAAGAACTATTTGTGCCCAAACAGTAAGTATAGGGAATCTCCCCATTAACGACCCTGAGCCCTAACTCAAAAGATTCTATTCGTTCGTAAAGATTCTGCATTTGGTTCTTCTTCGCCTTTAAAAGGAAGAAAAATGACTGAGGCTTCTTTACCAGATCATAACTCCATGCAAGACACTGTAATTAACAACATAAATTAGGAAATGCCAAATCCCAAGGACTTCAGTAGAGTAAAAATATTTTCAATTAAATACTCAGTAGTCCATAAACTGAATTTTTTAAGGGGTGAAATAGCCTTTATATGATTGGAAACAAACCAGTTTTTACCAGCAATAGGTGGCAGCAAGCACTTCTGTTCTCTGATACACGTCGTATATAATTGTACTATTAATAAATGATTAAAAGGCAATTGTTTTTTAAGTTCCTACCATATCCTCATCTTCCATTAAAGGCTAAACTCTTCCTATAAATTGCTTTTGCCAGAGACAACAAATCACATCTTTTTTTTTAATAAACAAAAGAAAGAATAATAAAGTGACAAATTAATTTCCCCAAACATAATAAAACTAATTTAATCATCTTGTGCTGGCCATCTGCTTCGAGGATGCAAATTTAACTGCATTTTCTACTGCCTGATAACTTGCTTAATTCAGTTAGTCCTTGTGACCCTGCTTTTGTGTTCGGTTCTCAATGGGACCTTCACCCTGATGGATTCTAGAAAAGGAGCTAGCAGAGCCAGAGGAGTGTGTCCCCGTTGAGTGGTGATGTGGCCCTTCTCCAGCTGACTGTCCATCAGTGAATAAAGTTTCCAACAGGGCAGCTAAGAGGGCAAGAGGTCTGGCTGAACTGAACAGGGTAATGGGCACCACTGAGCTCTTCCTATGTGCTGGGCACTGAACTCTTTAAATGCATTTGTCACAATCTTAGAGTTAGTTTTATGACTAGTCCCATTTTACTCAGGAAGGATCTGAGGTTCAGAGAGGGTAAAACTTTGCTTAAGGACCCATAAGCAGTTCTCAACACAAATACCACACTCGTTTGACCTAACAGCCTATCAGCCTCTATGCAGGTAATTAAGCATGACAGAGTGGCTGCTTCTAAGACTTGGCTTAACCTTGAGGCACCAACACTATTGATATCAGTTGCCAAAGTGAAGGTGGGACAAATGTGCAGAATTTCAAAGAAATATGGGAAAGACAGTTTCAAGACTTGTCCTGTTCTGTTAGATGAAGGATATACAGATTTTTTGAAGAGGAGGTTACTGGTGGAGAACACTGTATTGTCGCCACATTCCTCTACCCACACAATCGAACTAGTGGGGTCTTCAGCAGGTTCATTGAGGAGCTTGAGATGAGTGTCCCTGCAGTTAGGGATGCTGTGCTCTGCAGGAGCTAAATCCTGCTCTGAGAATCTAGAAGGAGAGAGAGGAGAAGGGCAATGGTATCAGGGGTGACACCAACATACTACTACCCTCTGACCTGCAGCCCCTATCCAATGGGAGGGCACTGGCACTACCTCTTAAAGATGGTACACACTGGGTTGCATCTTGAGTCAGACAAAGGGATGCTCAAAGCACTCCCAACAAAGAAAGACCCAGTTTTCAGGTGATCAAGAAACCAGCTCAAGGGGCACCATCCAAGTAAGCATCATTCTTCTCTATGTAGCTTCCACAATGGAAGGATATTCTAGTTTCTCCTTTAAGACTGTCTTTATAAATTGTGGTGACCATGGGAATTTCCATGAATATGCAAAGAAGCCATGGGCTGCTAAAGTCTTCATCCTACAGCAGGAAAACTCTGTAGGCCCAGTCTGCCAGTTACATGAGTAGTCACTATCAGTCCCTGAGGGAGCTTTTAAAAAACACAGATGCCTAGGCCCACCCTCTAAGAGTATGAGTCAGTGGGTTTGGATGACCTTTCCGAAGTTTGCTAGAGGATTCTGATGTCCAGGCAGTGGTAGCTATCACATCATACTCTACATAGACATATACTGATATCTCTGAAAGCAGGAAAAATTGGTATCTCAGTGACACTCGATATTTTTTAATATTTAGAAAATCTATATTATAGCATGAGTAGGGCAGTGTGGTTCAAGAGTGCCCCACAAAGGAAGTTAGTCTAAGAATTGCATTGTCTAATTCATCAAATTAACAATATAATGTAACATACAAAAATAATATGAAAGTATTAAAATAAATGTTCCCTCCCCTTCCCTAAATATGAATCTTCACTTTAAAATAAGAGAACTGAGATTCGAGATATGATTTGCCCAAGGTCCAATGATTAACAAGAAACAAGGCAGACATTCAGCCAAGGTCTCCTGCTCTGGGAGACCAGGTTCTCAATCATCAGATTTTCCTACTTCCAAGAAGCCACATTAAAGAGACAGATCGAGAGGTTCTGCCCCCCAGCCCCAGCCCCAGGCCTGATCATGTTTGCAAATTTTAAGTTGAAGAAGTGCAGGCACTTGAGATGAAAGAGATCTGATGACAGCAGAGGTGACTGATTTGGGACAATTTCCTACCCAGAACTTCAGTGTCACGGCCACTAAGAAACAGTTATCACTTATAATGCAATATCCTTTGATGGAGAAACAGAAGTCAGGAAAGGAATATTTTTCAAGAGAAGTTCACTGGAGAATTCAGCCATCTATAAAATACATACGGTTATAAAGCCAGAAGGAATCTTGCCTGACATTTTATTTATTTTCATATAAGTGTACAGGAAAGAAACTCTATAAAGATGGAACACTGTGGCTACGAAAGCAAATTTAGCATGAATGAGCTTTTAAAAATGGTCTGTTCAATCAACTACTTAACTCCAAGTGACTGAACTGTCAGGGGACAAAATAGATAAATAAAAGCCTCTATAGTGACATTCCAGGTCCAGAAATCAGACATGCATCGTTTCACGGAAATTATCCAGGCTTTGATTTGAGGCAGAAGTTGGTCTGAATTCTGGCTCTTTTGCTTTAGAACTAACCCGGTGACTCTGGGTGAGAAGTTTAACCTTTTGACCCTCCATGTTCTCCTCTGTGAAATGGAGATATGCACACCCTGGTTCAGAGGAACGGTTGGTGGGGGGATGAGGGGTCCCAAATCCCAGCAGTTGAACATGGGACTTCCTTAAGATTTCATGGCTTCTCTCTTTGAAGAACCTAGATGAACGTGATTAGATATTTCAAATAAATAGAAAGAGACAGTCTGATAAGAAAAGGCAATTCACAGCACATGAAATTTTAATGCCAGTGACAGTTCAGGTTTAGCCCTAGTCAATAGGAACCATAAATAGCTGTCACCTAATGGCCATGTCCTCTCAAAACTGGGTTATTCGTCTGAGTCCATCTCCCAGAGGACAGCTGCAAACACCATCAATACTGGCACTAGGCAGCAGCCTTATTTATAGCCAAGGGACAGATTCCAAAGATAGAAGAGGCCACGGAGGCTGAACCCCCATCTCCAAAGTCCCACATTCCTAAAGGACTGAGAGGTGAGGCTGGAAAGTAGGTCTTCCAAGAAAGTTAGAATGTGGAAAAGCTGTTAATAAAAACAGAGAAAAACTGAAAAGGAGAGGTTTGAAAGAAGGACACTGTGAGTGGAGAAAATGTGGGTGGAGCTACTTATGTCTGGCTTCGTGCTCTTGGCCACAACCCAGCATTGAGACTCTCCCAGCTCTTAGCTGACACGGAATCTTTAAAAAGTGGAAGACCTTTCAAAATCTGTCAGTATGCATCCAGGTTCAAGTGAGGGACAGAAAGTCTCCCCTTGGCCATATCTGTCACTAAAGCATTTCCTAGCACCAGTAGAATCCAGTTCCATTTGTTGCCTTAACTTTCAAGAACACCACTTAAGCAGGTGCCCCTGACTTCCCAATCCTCACCTTAACATCAGCCCAATGCATCTAATGGCAACTCCTCCTAGACAGCCACCTCTTCCCAGCTCTGGAACTCTACTACTGTGGTTAGAACACATTGTGTCTTCACAAACAGGGAACCTGTGGATTTCTCAAAAAGTCCTGGGTTCAAATGCTTCTATTTTCCCCAGAATTATCTCTTTGCACTTTTCATCCAGTTACTTACATGTTCTTTTATTGTATTTGTTCAGGTCTCTGTGGACAGAATCCATGATTTTTATCTCCATATTTCCTTGCAAGTTTAGTGTCTACTCAAGTGCCAATAAGTGTTTACTGGATAGATAGATGGATGGCTGGATGGCTGGATGGATGAATGGACAGATGGATGGATAGAAGGCCAAAAGGAAGGATAGATGGAATTGATGGATTACAAAGAAACCAAACAGGGAAAACATTATCTGCTATATCATTTATCATCCAACACAGCTGGTAAATGAACTGTCCCCACTATGCAATATTCTGTAATAGAGTGCAGCTTCACTAACATCATCCACAGATTCAATCACAGATAACTGACCTTCTCAAGACTGGAATAAAATCTACCTTACATTTCAAATGGATGAAGCAAGACTATCTGTTGCTGATGATTCACCAAGCACTTAGATATTGGGCAAGATTCAGGATTGGAAACCACAGTTGCCATTACACCTTGATGTGCGATAATGTGATTCACAGAATCCTGCCTAGCAGACTCCTGGATAACTAGACATATATTTAGTGAAACCATGATTGAAAATGAATAATATTCCATACTTCTGTCGAAATGAAGTCTTAAAAGACTAGTAGGCACAGACATTACATGACTTCAATCCGATGACTCTACAAATCCAGAGACATAAAGATATCAAACACACATCTTAACTGCATGAGGTCTGGTTCTTCCCATGTTGACCCCATGAGCACACTTAAATTCAAAAAGTCACAATTAAAAGTCACGAGGTGAACTGTCCATATATCACAGTATGCCATCTCACCCCATCTCATCCTTAATCTCTCCAAGATCTCCTTTACCCTTGCCAAATGCTTCTAGACAAGTCCTTCATTTGTTTGACCACTTCTCAATTCCATAAGCCACAGGTAGGGTGAGGCAAAGGAATGGAAACATGCCAAACGAGTCAGGCTGCTATTATTTTTAACCTGGCTCCTTCACAATGGCAGGTAGAAGAACTGGTTCTGTTGTTCACAGGGTTTGTCCACTGCAAAAGCAGGAAGGAAAGTGAGGGACTTCCTCAGCTTTTACGTTTTCTTCCATGACTGGAGGATCAGCCCAAATATTTACCTGACAGCTCCCTGTGCCTGGCACTCTTTTCTATCTCAGTTAACTAACTACACACAGCACATCAATGAAGCCCTGCAATATCCCATGAAGCAACCACTACTGTTGATTTAACAGCGAGGACACTGACAGTCTGGAGAGGGAAGTCACTTGCTTAAACCACATACAGGATTCACACCCACATCTGTCCTCATCACAAAGCTCTTCTCCCACCACTGCTGCAGATAAATCGGAAGGGCAGCACATTTTGCACTGCCAAAGGCTCTCTTGGTCTCTGCCCTTATCCTAGACTGAGCAACTATGGCAGCCCCTGCAGTGGGGGTGATAGGGAATCTCTGCTAAAGTGGCCACTAAAGGGCAAGCTGACGCTCACCAGAGGAAGCAACCCCTGCCTGCACTCCCATGGCAAAGCTGACAGTCTGTACTCAGAGGTTCCATCTGAGTTAAACAGATGCATGGTGATTCTGTTGTATAGTTTTGATATACAGCACTAGCATAACATGCCCACCTGGGAATATTTTGGTGCCAAGAACAAACAGAAGGGAATGCATTGCAGAAATATTAACCTTGGCAATCTTCTGCCAGAGAACACCAGTGGTTGAGCTTTAATGAAATTTTGCACAAGAGCAGAAACATCTGTATTACTGGTAAAAATAAACCTCAGCCTGGAATATACAACATGAGGGCACAATGACCCTGCAAAGGCATGGACTGGAGCCTTTTCTGTGCAAAATAAATGCCGTTTATAACAAATGAGGAGGAAGCTGCTGGCTTCCTGGGAATGAAAGCAAATTATGTTGTGCATTTGAGTCTTTCCTAGAAGCCTGACTTATATGGGACAACAAAGGTTCTGCAAACTGCCTGTCTCCATGGACTCTCTCATCCCCCAAACCCATTTCCCAGATGAATAAACATTGACACACTGCTCTTAACCAAGACCAACATGAGGCCTAATAGCTTTTTTTTTTTTTAAGAGAGAGATGGGCAGTGAGAGGAAGAGAAAGAGAGAATTAATTTTATTTAGTTTTTCATGTGACTTTTGTTGCTCGGACATTTCTTTGTGTACATGGTGCTGGGTTTCAAACCTGCATCCTCACACAGCCAGGCAAAGGCCATAACTGCTGAGCTACTGCTCCAGCCCCAGAGCCCTAATAGCTTTATTATGTTCCCTCAACTAAGTCATTCATCCAAGCCAAAATTAAGAGTATGGACATCATCTTACTTTAAAGATGTAACAGTAAGAGGACCATCCACAGACCACAGACGGTCAGGGGAGATCCCCAATCACATAGTTAAAGTCTCTGTCCCAGTGTGGCACCTTCTGCTAGGTGTTTTGTTCCTACAAAAGAAACAGCACAGGGCGTCCTTGAATCCAGACTCAGGGAATCTTGGGGGTCAAAGAGTCCCCCTGTCAAGCCGTTGGGTCAACTCCTATTCCTCCTTGACGAGCAAATCCCTTACACAAGGCCCACGCCACATCTCCCCACACCCCTAGGGAATAAGAGCTTTCCTACCCCCAAAGAAAGCCATTTTCCACTCCTCTTTTTCTGTTGAATTAAATTTTGGTCTCCGTTTGGTGAGCAGAATGCCAGAGATTAATCCTCTCAACCCTTCAGAGGTAGAAGGCAGCATAACGTCTCTTCCATGCATCTGTTTATCATAAACCTATTTCAAATGCGTATAAATACAATGACTCCAGTTCTTATTTACTAAGCACATACTCAGCCACATCCTCTTAAAGTGGTCCCCAATGCAGTCAGCATGGCTCATGGTGCACAGTGATACTGAAGTCCATGTGCCTGACCCTTATTTCCACTGGTAGGGCCCAAGCTACCTTATGGAACAAGAAGACAAAAGTTCCGGAATGGCCATACAATACTCTTTGCCTGGGAAAATAAGCCTAAGAAAGGAACCAGGAAATGTGTGGGTGGTGAAAACAAAATTGTTATCGTTTAGCAATCTTGATAGGGAGAAGTGGAGAGGTGCCTCTGAGGTAGAGCACCAGGCCCATCTCCACAGCAGCAGTGAGTTGGCTGCCAAAGGAAACTGCTTAAATGGGGACCTACCAGGTGCAGAGTGCAGAGGGGCCAATCTGCTGGCCACCATCAGGAGACATATTGCATTATCACAGGCTGACTTTGTGTCCACCATTTCCCACTCCCCACACCAGGATGCAGCCTTGCTGTTGCCAAACTGGTTGGACTGTCACAGACAGCAAAAATGACCTGTCTAGCTGCCGCATCCTTGATCAAAGCTGACTCATTTCAAAGGTGAACTGTCAGCAACTTGGAAGATTGCAATCAGGAGAGGAAAAATAAACTATAAGGTTTCTTCAGGGGTTAAAAAACAAAGCCTCCCTGTAATAATAAAATTGTCTTTTGTGTGTATGTACTTCTGAAATTCTCAGTCCTAAAAACCCTATGAGGAAACTTACTAGACACCAATTAAAGAATGTATTTGGGTCCTAAGTTAAGACCCTAATGTTCATTTGGCCTCATACTTTGTCTCACATGGGGAGGTTTTCTGAAGCTGGGAGCTTAGATAAATTACCCTAGGTTAGAGAGCAGCCTGGTATCCCAGGTGTTTGTAGCTTTGTTCCACACACCAACATACTATAATCATGGTGCAACGACAGCATACAGAGGTTCCAAAAGACACACACACATTAACATTCTTTTTTGTTTTCTCCCTCTCTTTAGTAAAAGGCAGATTTGTATGATCTGAAGAGAAACCAGAGTGAAATGGCCAAGCTATCAAGTTAGAGTTACATTAAGGCTACGTTGCAAGATAATTTGGTTTAAGATTAGTTTGTGGCTGATTTTCAGAGTAAAACAACTTGGTCAAGAGCAGAATTTTCTGAGCAGGTCCAAGGGTATCTATCTACAAATGGGAAGAAGAATCAATTCAGATTTGATTTGTTAGAGAAAATGGGAATTCTACCTGCTGCTCAAACCTTGGGGTCCTGTGAACTCGTATGAAACTTGCCCTCCATTTCCTTTTGTGAGGATGTGGGTTTTTCCCTAAGTGCTGGAATGTCCAGAAGACCCCATAAAATCCAGTTAGGGACAAGTGGGCCCAGGCTGCCTCCCCGATGCAGAGCTGCCAGTGAGGCCTGGTCACTCCATTCTGCCGGAGGAACTGCAGTCCAGCGAGCAGGAAGACGGAGGTTCAGCAGGGGTTGTGGATACGGGTGGTTGGGGAAGCACTGTAAAACCATCACTAATGTCACACCTGCATTAATCTAACAAAGTGTGTCCATTTAGTAGAAGATGAGGGGCTCCCTTGGGCTCTGGGAAGCTGCCAAGATGCACTCTCTATCCAAGTTTGAGGCCCTGGGCTGGAACTCAGGGCAGCTAAAACAATTTCTCCATCAAGTTACTGTTGTGAAAAGGAGTGCATTCCAGCCTCTTATTGACTGCTGAAAGTCACCTGAGTCCACACAAAGTAGTCTCAGGGTGCTGGGATTTCCACAAATATATGTGGAATAAAGCAAGAGGGAAACAAAGAAAGGAAAGAAAGGGGTTACAAAGGCACCCACGGAGCTGCTTTGGCTACTATTACTGCATCTGGGACTTGATTCTCTTAACAGATTGCTCTGCAGGAAAAATGCCAATCCTGGACAGTCCTGGCAGAGGCAGGCCAGACTTTCTGCAGCTCAAGAAGGATCCCCAGCCTTCCACCTCCTACGAGCCCCTGAAGCAGCAGCTGTCTCTCCCACATTTACCAGTCCTAAGAGATAACAGATTCATGATATGGAACAACTTATTCCAAATTACATGCCACTTGATCCTGTGAAGACCTACTAGGTAGTTCATTCTGCTCCTCAGGGGTTATTGCTTCTTTGCAAAGTTTTGGCAACAGAGACAAACCCTCAGAGCATTTGCACAGCAGTGAAGACCTATGATCTGGAATGCCCTGTTCACTCTTCCTTACCTTTCTAAACCTTATAAATCCATGTGGTTAGTTCCCTACCTGTGTCTTAGGATCCCTGGGGACCCTGTAGGGTATGCAATAGAGTCTCTGAGATTTCAAATGGGCAAAAGGGTGCTTTCAATCAAAAGGAAAAGGAGAATGACTGTGGGGCCTGTAATAACAATATTTATCAAGCCACTCCCCTCTTAAAACTCTGAATAGTTCCCACTACCCTCAGGATCAAGTCCCAACTGCTGAGACTTAAAAAGTCTTGCAGGACCCAGCACCTGCTCACCTCACCTGCCTGCCTTAACCCTTTCCTGCTTTTCCCAAATGGAGCAGCAGGGATGAGGGCTAAAGGGATTAAAAGAATATCACCTACCAGGGCAAGGCAGGCCTGTAATCCCAGCAGCTTGGGAGGCTAAGACAGGAGGATTGCAAGTTCAAAGCCAGCCTCAGCAATTTTGTGAGGACCCAAGCACCTTATTGAGACTCTGTCTCAAAACAAAATATAAAAAGGGCTGGAGATGTAGCTCAATGGTAAAGTGCCCCTGGGTTCAATCCTTAGTATCCCCCCACAAAAAAATGTCATGTAGTATAGTTGCAGCACTTTAAAGCTATGGATCTGGGGGGTTTGCTTCCAAGAATCCGTAGATTCATAGGACAGAGTCAAGCATACTAGGAAATTATAGACTTTGAAGGCAGTTAAATCTACATTTAAAAAATCCCCTCCATCAAATACGTTGGAACCTCAGGCAAGTTATTTAACATATCTGAACCTCAGTTTTTCTCTGTCAAATGGGCATCGTGTGAAGAGAGCTATGGGATATGCTATGTAAAGCAACCAGCATAGTGCTTGGCACAGTGTTAGTTCTCAACCCCGCAAAGCTCACCATGGGCTTCATAGCAGTTAACTGAAGCAGAGCTTGGTTCACTGTCAGAAAGGGTATGTGGACTCCCCACTGACAGATCCCTTCCAACAACATTTTGGTCCTCTACTTTCAAACCTAAACCACCCCCTCTCCACATCTTTTTAAAACCATTTTCCCACAGCAGAGGAGATTGGCAGTGACGATTTCAAACCAGATTTATGAAAACCCATAACTAGGAGATTAAAATTCCAAATGTCATCTGGATAAGATAGGCCAGATGCTTGGAGAATTGCAGAAGCCTCAAGTTTTTTGCACTGGTCGAGATATTGGAGCGGTCAAGGAGTTCACATTTGAGCATTGCTCTGCGCTGATAAGGGAATGTACTTCCGTCTACTATAGAAAAGAAGAGATGCATTTTAATTGGACTGAGTTAGCAGATTCACTACATCTGTTAAATGAACCATCAGCTGGTGTTTGGTGTAGACTTTTATTCATTGGGTTGGCTATCTGGCCCTTTTCTTGGGTAGGTTGGAATGTGTTTGTCTATGCTGTGATCTTTGCCAAGCACAAGAGGGAAGGGATCAAACCAGGACCACTAGAAGAGAAGAGCCCTGGAGGCTAAGTCATTAGGACTAGGCTCAAACCACTGTAGCTGAGATCTATGGTGGCTTGGCCTTGGAAACAAGAGTCCTAATGCATCAGTTCTGTCAAAAGTTACCTAAAGTGCTTCCTAGTTCCTAGACTGACCCTGACAAATATCCCAATCTGCCCTTCAGCACTTTAAGCTCAGTAACTACATAGTACCATAGCTACCTATAGCCTACTACTTAGAAAGCTGTGCACCATGGGAGCCCATCATCCATCCAGGTTATTTGCCTTCTTGGAGCCAGCTCAATCTAAACCAGCACCTTCTCCTAGCATCTCTCAAAGCCACAATTGTCTGTGGAACTGACAAGTGACAGTATTTTGACCAATCATACCTATGCCCATGAAGGGCTCAAAGTATCTACAAAATCTTGTGTTAAGAAATAACTGCCCTGGTTTTTCCCCTCAATAACAAAGTTTATATCCATTGACTGATAATGTTTTGATACTGTTTCTCCCTCAACTGTATTTCTATATTCTTCTAATAAAAAAAAAGAAATAACTGCCAACATTTACCTCATGACAAATCAGAGGGACAAAACCACATTTGTCAATGAGACAAATTTTTGCTACATTTTCCAATCAACTTGGAGACAATTCAGCTCTAAGTATTAGACTAAAACTTTCCAACCATTTTATGACCTTCAGTAGTTCCTCCTACTTCTCCTGTCTTTATTCTTTTCTCTCTGGTTAATCAGAGTTAGATTTACAGACTGGGGGTGTAGCTCAATGGTAAACTGCATGCTTAGAATGCACGAGGCCATGGTAAAAAGGCCAAAAAAGATGTGAAAAGCACCCCTGCATTGCAAAAATATTAAAAAGCTAAATTTACTTTAAAATCTATTTCACAACATATGCAGATGAACCACTGGTGGTATACTTTATGAGATTTTAGACTGTGCACTGGCAGGTATCTTATTTTAATAGCTACATATTTATTTTTATGATTAGCTTCTATTATTCCTAATAATTCTGCCTTTGCATTTACAGTGAGAAGTTTTAATTTCTTCTTTATACAAATTTATTCAAATAAATTTGATGAAAATTAGTATATAAGTAAGCAATACAACTGGCATAAAATATGGCAAAAACTGTGAATATTGCATAAGAATGACTAAGTAGGCTGGGCATAGTGATTGCTCACCTGTAATCCCAGGTACTCAGAAGGCTGAAGCAGGAGGATCACAATTTCAAGGCCAGCCTCAGCAACTTAGGCCCTAAGCAGTTTAGCAAGACCCAGTCTCAAAATATAAATAAATAAATAAATAAATAAATAGACTAGGGATGTAATTCAGTGATAAAGTGCCCCTGGGTTCAATCCCCATTATGGGGGTGGGGGGGAGAAAGACTAAGTTTGGGTGACACTGACTTTAATCAAATCTCAAACATATTTACTGGGGAATTTCAAATATCTAATCTACTTAGCTTATCAAAATAGTATGAGATGACTCGGAGAACATTCACTATTCATTTTAAATAACTTTCTGTCCCAATTTTCAAGCTCTTGGGAATAAACTGGTCTTACAGGGAAACTGTCAGAGGGAGTCAGGGATGTCAGGAGCCTCCCACAGACTGTGGCGCAGGGCAGGTTATTCAGCCTCCACTCCCAGGCCTTGGGGGAAGAAGCTAGTGGAAAGCCTGCTCTGGGGGCTTCTGAGTGGGGCCTCAAAAAAGAGACTGACTTTTCAATTAAATCACTAATTTCAATGATTATCTTAATTTTTTTTTTGAGGAGTAAAAAGAAGTAGGATTTATTTAGGAAGAAGAGCAGAGACTCCGCAAGGCGGAGGGGTACCTGGAAGCAGGACATCCTTATTTTTGTTTTTGAGGTAATGGGGATTGGACTCAGGGGCTCCATAGCTGACTTGCATCTCAACCCCAGCACTTTTTATTTTTTATTTTACAACAGGGTCTAATTTGCCCAGGCTGGCCTGAGACTTGCGATTGTCCTGCCTCAGCCTCCCCAGTAGCGGGTATTACAGGTGTGCACCACCAAGCCCAGCTCAATACAGTTTTCAACATACATAATCCTAGAGTTGAGGAAGGGGGAAGATTTGCTATAAATGACTTAAATAAATGACTGCTAACTGGGAAAAGCCACAGAACTTTGGCTGCAGAGCTAAGGAATTCCAAGATACTGATTCAGAATCACAGGAAAAGAAGGTTGGCATTTTCTCTCCAGTCATCCCATAAACATGCACTTTGAGCCTCTCCCCAGTAAACGCATCCTAAGAGGACACAAGAGAAAAGGACAAGAGCAAAGCCTAGAAAGTAACCCACTGCTAACGGGCCATGACGAGGCCAAGTCCCCTGATGCCCAGCCACAGTGGTTTTTAGCACAGATGTCACAAAGTATACCCAAGAACACATGAGGAAGTGGGAATCTTCCAGGGAAATAGTACATTTATCGTTAACAGATCAGTTCACAAAGCTTTCTGCAGGGTGGTGCCATGCCTGCTTTGTCAGCCAAATGTGTTGGTTTCCTCCAAAAATGTAGAAGGACAAGAGGTCAGAAGTCTGTCCACAGTGGGGCACGGTGGTGCGTGCCTATAATCCCAGAGCCTGCAATACCAGTTTCTCAGGAGGCTGAAACAGGATGATTGCAAGTTCAAGTCCAAACTGGGCAAACTTAGCAAGACCCATTCTTAAAATAAAAAGAAATGAGGATGTAGCTCAGTGGTAAAGCACCCCTGGGTTCAATCCTCATTTCCAGCAAATAGAGAAAGAGAGGTGTCTATCCACAAGATGAGGACCCCAGGGAAAAGGAAGGTAAGACACTACTGTGCGATACAACCAATATAACAACAGCAGAGTGGATGTGGAATCTTAACAGAAGGAAAAAGGAAACATTGCCGTTTAGGTAAGGTGACAAGGAAGACTCCTTACAAATACGGGAGTTCCTTTATGAGGATTCTGCTCAAGTCCTCTGTCATCTGTTTGTTTGGCAAATATATAATGGATCCAAATTTTGACCAGATCTTGTGGTAGGTGCAGGAATTTGAGAGAAAATTAGGAAGATATGTCCCTGAAGTCACAGGTGGGATGGGTAATAAGCAAGTAAACACATACACAAACAAGGCAGGATTGGGGTGTGGTGTGCCCTGAGGGAAACAGAGTGTGTATCCTTGAGGCTACAGCTGGAGAGGGTTCTGGGGTTGGGGAAGCAGCTCAGGGAGGCCTCCCTTAGAATAAAATGAGAAAGAAGCACTATGTGAAGAGCCAGGTTTGAATAGTTTGGCCAGGGGAACAGCTAAGACAAAGGTCCTGAGTTGGAAAGGAGCAGAAATTGTAGGATAGAAAGTAGTTCCAGGGGCCTGCAGCTGTCAGGAGGTAGAGGCTCCTTCCAGGACACAGCAAAGGAGGGGAATAAATTTTATTCTATGAGCAATGGGCAGTCACAGGAAGGTCTAACCCATTGTGTCCCATTGTCACAGATGTGGAACATGTATAAACAATTAAGTTTAAAGCTGATTTTAATGCATCATGCATCTGTGTCACTGAAATAGTCTCAATATTGAAAACTTGGGACATTAAACAGAAAGCAACACAATCTGATTTGTTTTCAGTAGGTCACTCTGGCCACCTGGAGGAAGAACAGACTTAGGGGAGGAGTCAGGAGAGGAAACCAGGTAGCCCAGACCACTTGAAAAATCCAGGTGCAAGAGGCTTGGATCAGGTGATGGTACCGGAGACAGAAGAAAGTGATAAAAGGCAGTGAAAAAAGAAAGCTAGCACTCAACACATGACACTGAATTGAAGCTCCCTGGGTGAACATATTGTAACTTGGATAGAATTTTAGCTGATTTGATTGGTTTTTGCAAATTCAGTCATCATAAAAGTGAAATCAGTTATATATACATCCAGAGATGGACAATAAGACCTATTCATGTTTAACAATTGATTGACCTGATAAAATCCATTAAGACAAACCCAGAGCAGCATCTCCAACTTTATTATAGAAAAATGACTCACTCAAAACTGAGCTGTGGAACACTCCCTGCCTTCCATTGGAACCTGTACCTCTCACTTAAGCCTATTCTTTGCCATTTCAAAGTTAAGCACCCACAACCTCCACAGAACAAGCTGTAACTTCCAAGGAAGAACGTGCTCGGGCATCATGCTTCAGTAAACTCAGAAGGCGTGCCCAGATAAGAATATTAAGGGTACCTAGTATTAGAGCTGGAAGTCTCAAATAAGGAAGAGGTCGCAAAGGGAGACATAAACCAGACCTGGGGTTCTGTAAGTGCTGGTAAGTTTGCAGCAGCATTTGCTCCTTGGTTTCCTGTAAGAGCAGCAGAGTGGTGGCAGTAGGGAGGAGCAGAGCTTTTCTCTTCCTCTGGCAGCCTGATGTGCATGCCGGGGGCTGAGAGCACAGGTCTTCAGTGGGTCCCGAATGTGGTTCTTGTTGACAAGTGCTCTCCCCTGTAGCAGACCAGGGTGTCAGGCTTGGCCCAAGGAGCCAAGAGGATGGCCAAGTCTGCTGAGGGAAGAGGAAGGGACCATTGCGCCACCACTTAGACCCAAGTCCCTGTGGCAGTGAGGGCTTTGACTTCCAGAAGAACTTAAAGGGAAAAGGAGGCAGCTAAGGGACTCATGATAAGTAAGAATACTACTGGCACAGGAGCTCCCAAAGCATATTGTGTTGGGAAGACCAGCAGGGAGGCTTACCCCTTTAGTCTGGATTTAATCTTTTCCTGTGACCACTTAAGTCTAGAAATCAGACATGCATGTGCAAAAAAAGCACCCCCTTCTTCCCTCCTGGGGGCCCAGCATTGGTGCTGTGCAGAGGGCAGGAGGTGAACATTTGCAAAGCATCTGGGTACTCATTAGCACCTCTGCTCACATGTCTACTACACAGCCCTGTTAAAGTCCTCTTAGGTGGGGAGGAATGACCACCTCCATTTACCTACTAGGTGAGGCCCAGAACTATATAAGCAGTACATGGTAAGGCTGAACCTGGAATGAGTCAGTCCCAAGTCCCGGGCTCTTCCCATACCTACCACCTGCTGCCATCCTCTCCTGACAGGCTCTCTTTTACAAGATGAGGACCTGCTCTCAGGATGGTTAGGACCCAGGCTCCCACCCCAACCTAACCTGCCCCAAGCTCTTACCTAACTTAAAAAAAGTGACAGCCACGGATGTCCTCACTTGGGAATTCTTTGGGAGAGAGAAAAGAAGTCTACGGCCACCCGCCTCTGCTGCCATGGGATGGGGTCTCTCTGCTCCTTTCAATAGTTCTCAGCACTGCTTCTTCCTGCCAGGCCAGCATGTGCTCCCTGTGAGCTCCACACCTGGGCCAGGAAAGGAAAGCAACTTGGCAGGCCTGGCTTGCACACAGGCTCCAGCAGATTGGTGTACTGGTGTATGCCACATGAGGGGTGGGCGGGGCAGGAAAGGGGAGGGCTTCTAGGATGTGGTTCCGGTTCCGTTGCCTTGCCTTCTTGTCATTTGGCAGCTGGCTAGGTGGTAATGGTTAACCTGAGAAGGTGCTCCATCTTCCTCTGGTGTTTTTTGGTGTGAGGAATGTCTACCCCAGGCCACGCTCATATGCAACCAAGAGCTGGTATACTTCCTAGCAGTAAGTGATTAAGGGTAGAGATTCTTAAACTAGATTGTTCTGCATTCAAAATTGTGGCTCTCCATCTCACTGTGTAACTTTGGTAAGTTATTAGCTTCTTTATCAAATGGGGATAATAGCAGTACTTACGTCATAGACTTGGCTGTACAGATAAATTCGATAATGCATGGAAAGAAAGGGGACAATGCATACCATTCTGCAGGTGCCCAATAACTGTGGATGAATAAAAATGTAAATAATATTCTTTTTAAGTGAATAAGTCATTGAAGCTACAGGTCTTCCCTAGAAGTGACAGCAAGTCACTTCAGCCCAAGGAACACCCCCCTCCTCCCAAACAGAAAGCAACTATGAAGTGTAGGCTTGGCAACTTGCTATGCCAGTTGCCTCAAACATGGTAAAAGCTCTGACTACTCACTCAGGGCCTACCTTCCTAGCAGGCTGTTGCCTGAAACACATGATCGCCAACCTGTTCGTCTATCTGGCTAAGCCAGAATTATTCCTACAGAGAGATCCAAGGCTCAGAGACATCAAATAACTTTCCCAGAGTCACACAGACAGTGGGAAGCAGTTGGGACTCACACAATGCAAATACTATTTATGCAGTCCTTGAGTTTTGACAGGTATTGTTCTGAGCTCTTAACACACACTAATTCATTTAATCCTTCACATACTCCCCTTGAAGACAGACTATAATCACCCCCACTTCACAACTGAGAAAAACTGAGTCTTATATCGCTAAGCAAGGTCACACATGAACAGCTGGCCTGAAATGGGAACCAAGGCAGGCTGACTACCTCTCATTTTGAAAAGCTTGTGCTCTCCTTACTGTTCTGTTCTGCCTCTAAGAACAAAAACTCACGGGTGCTGAGGATCCTCTTCTGAAAAGACACAACTGTGTTGGAATAAAATGTACTGGGCTGGAAGTCAGAGACTTTGAGCTGTGACCTTAAGCAAATCACTTTCCCTCCTCTGAATGGCCCAAGTACAAAAGAATTGGTTTGGACCTGAAATTTGCATTGAAAACTTGCAGCTCTAACAGTATATGGTTTTCTGAATTGGGCCTTCCTCCTTCCAGAGAAAGTCTATGAAATCCATGAAAATGTGGGCTAAGGATGCTGACAGGCCCTTCCCCAAGAAGCCAAGGCACATCTAATGGAAGAAGACAGCATGTGGCTGGGTGCAGGAAAGCCGCCCACAAGTGAGCATCGGAGCCTGGGAGATCCTGGGCAATTTACCAGGCCCTTGGTTTTTCCCCTTTGGCAAAGACAAGGAAATAACTTGCCTTAGTGGGTTGCTTTGAGGTCATAAAAACGGTCATAAAGCATTTTCCCAGATTCAAAGTCCGGGTTTGCAAAATGCTCTTGAACTCAGCCATGAGAAGGGTAATCAGAGAAGAAGTCGGGACTTTGCAGGATTCCCAGAAAGCAGTCTGAGAATGTAAAGAATCTTCATTACTTCTCCATGCTTCTTACAGCTGAGAGTCTGGTCCAAAAACAGACAAAAAGTCCCCAGTCCTATTTCAAAGCAATTCAAAAGATATTCAAAAAGGTACCATGCTGTTTAGTACTACATGATCCTGCTCTTCATCTCTCCTGCTGGACAGTACATTCTTAGAGGATATGAAATTTGTCTCAAATCAAGGCTTGCTGACTGATTCATTTCCAAGATGATACCTGAGTACACTTCCCTCACACCAACATGCTTAACTCTCTTCTCTTTTTCCTGGGTGCCTTGATAAAACTCAAATTGATACTTAACTGAATATGTACCATGGACCAGGAAGAGTGTCATTTGTGACTTCCAGTTACTTCTAAAAGCCACAGTAACAGTGATGACTAAAAATTGCATTGTTGTCTTAGATTTGGGGCTGGAAGGAAACAATCAAACTTTCCTATGTTGAAAGTATGAGATGGTCAAAGAATGAATCTTGGGATTTCTACGACTAGTTTAAAATCTATTTTTTATCATTTAGCATGCATAAAATATTTAACCTAAGAATGAGCCATTTATCCATTCAATAATGACTTCTTGGGCATCTATTCCATAGGCAATGTGCTAATACTCCTAAGAAGTTTGAAGAAGAAAACTAGCATATTAATGATTTTATTGGAAGGTTAATTCCAGAGGTCTACTGTTACCCATTTTAAATTACTGAAATAACACCCCTCTTCCTCAAGAAAGATGAAGATATTAATGCACTTATTTAGCAAACACATATTTATTGAGCATCTGTCTGAGCCTGGTGTTGGGGATACTTTTAAAAGCAGCTGAGCAGGATCTTTGCCCTCATGGAGGCCAGCAATCTGATTAAGAAGACAGCCAATCACTAAGTGGGATAGGTGTCAAAAGGAAAAGGAAGCAAGCCACCAAGTTTGGAGGTCTCTAGAAAGGAGATGCACTCAGGTGGAGTCCTAAAGAAAGAAAATAGCCAGTCCTGAAGTGCGGGGAGCACAGCGAGGTAATAACATGGGAAACTCCCTGAGGTGGAAAAGACTTCATGAGTCCAAGACGGGGAGGACAGATGGTGTGGCCTGGTGAACAATCCACAGAGGTGCCCATGAGAAAGGGTGGAAACAAACAGACCCTGCAGGGGCTTTTCAGCCAGAGTGAAGAATCTGAACTCCATCTCTGCGCAAAGGAAAACCACTGAAATGTACTTAAAGCAGAGAGCGAAAATGTCATTTTTACTTTTGACACCTCTGTTTCTGGAGATCAGTCTGAAAACCAACAATTGTGCAACTATAGAGACAAGTTAGGAGACCACTGCAGTTTTCTGAGTGACAGACAAAGGTATCCTTAGCTGTGCGAGTGAGAGGAGGACAGGATTATTTATTACAGCAATTCTCAACCAGGGCAATTTTGCCCCCTAGGGGACATCTGGAATGTTCTAGAGACATTTCTGATTGACATAACTAGGGGCTGCCACTAAACACATTACAACAGGTAGATACTTCAGTGTTGCTGAACATCCTGCGACACATGGTTCAGACCCATGGAAGCATTATCTGGCTCCAAAGTCAATGAGCACCAAAGTTGAGAAATGCAGTCTTGAAGAAATGGGAAGAGCAAGGACAGGGGAGAGTAGGAGGGTTTACTTAGTGCTGCATCTGGGACAAATTACATTAGAAATATTCATGTTAAATTGTCCTTGGAACTAACTGAAGTCATCATATTTTTTTAATGTGATATTAGGAAGTGAACCCAGAGCCTTGCACATGCTAGGCAAGCACTTTGTCTCTGAGCTACATCCCCAACTGTCCTTGAACTATCCCACTTGGAATGGAGAAAGTAAGAAGTGGGATTGGCACCCAGAATCTATGAGGAGAAGAGAGCGAGTCCTCTCTCTCAGAGCCAGAAAGACCTAGGACTCAAGAGTTGCTCTCCTGCTAGTTAAATTATTTTAAAAATGCCATAAAATCAAGGAAATGTCAGTCTCCATACTTGTCATTTGCAACCTTCCCTTTCTCCTGCCCCAAATGCTCCCTACTCTTCTGCCCAGCTCCAAGTCCTAGAATCATAAGGCTTCCCTAAAAATACCCATTTTTGCTGGGTGTGAATTTAGGAGTCTGGCTTTTCCATCACCTTCCTAGGTATGCCATCAGCTGTCACCCAGGTATCTCCCTAAGATTTCTGACTTCCTCATGAAAAAAGGGCTCCATTCATCTCCCTACAGAGACACTTAAGCTCAGATGAGTTAAGCAATTTGTCCAAGGTCACAATGATTTGGTCTAAGTTCTTCTGGTTGCTGAAATCAATGCAGCTTCCTTCTTATCTCCAAGGGCACTTAATCTATAGCCTCTGAGTGATTTCTATGTCCTGCTTCAGAACTCTGCAATTCTGCATTCTATTTTCCTGTGGGGATGACGGCTAGTGCCCAGTTATTGCTGGGTAATTTATAGATGTGCATTCCCTCTGCGTTAGTCTGGGTGGCCAGCTAGTCCAAAGGGCTTGGCAGCAGGGAACCGTGTTGGCAGGGGTTGGAAGGATGGAACTTCTCCCCTTTTTCCTCTGTCCCAACTTCCCACTTGGGTCCTAGGAGAAGGAAGCTCCATTACTTTTCTGGCCCCCTTCTGTACACCCAAGTCACTCTTCTTACAGGAGGAACCCAATCTAATCTGGGTGAGCAGTCAGCTCTTTGTATCCACAGATTCCTCATCTGTGGATTCAACCAATAGTGGGTTGAAAATATTTTTTAAAGTTTGCATATGAACTGAACATTACTCCCTAATATGGTATAACAACCATGTATACAGTCTTTACATTGCATTAGGTATGATAAGTAATTTAGAGATGATTTAAAACATATGGGTGGATGTGTTTCATTTCATATAAGGACTTGAGTACCACAGATTTTGATATCTGCACCCTGGCACCAGTTCTACTTGGATACTCAGGGACAACCATGCTCTGATGGGGCACAGTGTTCCTATAGGTGGGATGACTGTGTTTAAAGGTAGGCATCAGGTACCACATACTCCCTTTAACTTCTGGGGCAGGCCTCTCAGGTGCTCTACCCAGGAGTCTAGGTGGTCAGATGCATTTGGCCAACCCTGTGTGCCAATTTAGGGGAGAGAAGGCAGACAGCCTTACTTTGGATTTGGCCCCAAGTCAGAGTCTTCACAATTTATCAGATGTTCCGAATTTGGGAACTAAAAGGTACTTAGCCAGGTTAATAAAGGCCATTAGTACTTGTCCCTAGGAGAGCAGGAAGGATGAGGGTACAGTGGTTAATTTTGTTGATTCACATTCCCCTTTGCACAGTTTGGACCAGAGTTTAGATAAGTATTCAATAAAACTTGAAAAATGATATAAATAACCTCCAACATGGTACTGCCAAAACTAATCCATCAGTCTCATTTGCCACCCTCCTCTGCTGCTCCCTCCTGACTTGCTGATTTCTCTCAGTTACACAACTATTGTCCAGATTTCCCAGGCTAAAAGCCTCCAGAATATTCAAACTCCCCTTCTTCTTTACTTACTACTGACAATCAGTTGGCAGTCCTGCCAAGTTGCCTCCAGGAGAGCACTCCTGACTACACAATGCCTTTCCGACACATGCCTGAGCCTCAGCTCACTCCTTCTAGAAAAGCCCTCCACAGCAAGAACACTGTGAGAGAAATAGGTCATCTCCATCATCCTCCTACTTCCCAGGACCAAGCACAGAACCTAATATCTCTGAAACGTTTAAAAGCCAGAGCAGCTGCAAAGTCTCCATTCCAACACAGTCCTAAGCTAGGGAAATTCACAGAGGGATAGGTGGCATGGGTGTAGCTTGTCTTCATCCAATGTGACATCAGAATTACAGATTTTAATCAGACTCCCCTCATCCCTTGGCTCCCAAAGGACAGCAATACCTCACATGTAATAAAAGGTGAACTATCTCTACCTCCACTAATCTGAGCCCCATCACCCACCAACAACCAGCCTAGAACACACAGTAAAATCCTGAATAGTGGGTTCTGGTAATAATTTGAATTCTGATAGAAAGGAACTAGTATTTTTTCAGATGTCAGCCCACATCCCCATTTTCCAATGAAGGAAGGTACAGGTCTTATCTTCTGTGAATGTATGGTTGCAGGGGGTGGAGTGGCAGGCAAATGACAGATGTAAGGTAGATCTCTGCGTTCCTTATATTCCCTTGGCCCAATGTGTCTGGGGAGCCACATGACAGAAAATTCCTAGAATAACTGCCACTGTCTAGGACATCCTAAGCAGCTATAGAATTCTGAAACACTTAACTAACATCGAATCTGGAGTGGCCCTCTGCTGGGCAGGAAAAGAACTACAGCCAGGACCAAAAGATTTAGAACCCATAGAGAACCCAGGAATTCCTACCAGCCACTGCTTGGATTCTCACCAGTTACTTCATTAACCTTACAATAAACTACCCTACGTTTTATGTGATTCAACGTTGCATTATGTTGAGAAAAACAAAATGATGAGCTTATGGTTGCTCCGTGAATTGAATATTTGGTGTGTGCCAGGTGCTCTTGCTTCTGGGAAATTAAAGAGGATGGAGGCCCCACAGCTGGCCTCTGAGAGCATGCATACATTTTTAGGAGTCTTCAGAGTCAAGATGAGCTGAAGCAAGGTGGTGGCAGAGCAAAGGGGATTCTTTATTCACACCCGCAACTGGGGAGACACAGTCAATAGGGATTAGCTCCCTAAACATCTGGAAAGTGTACCACGTATGGCCTTGAAACTCCAATTCTCTCCTTGAAGAAGAATTGCACATCAGTCTCCACATTCTTATAATACACTGCACTTATTGGAAATAAGTGAAAAAGATGATGCTTAAAACTCCAATTTCCCAACATTGTCTCTTTTCCTTTTTTGACCAACTTGCCGTCCAACAGCGTCTGTGTACAGAACTTCTTACCCCCTGCCTGGTAGAAAGTAGGTATGCAGTCATCCGTTACTGAGCAATAAGCATCATGCAAAGAAAAAGGGCAGGAAGCATGTAGCTCACATTCAGGAAACTATCTAAAACAAATCTATTCGTTCCAAAGTTTTCCTGGGTTAGAAATCCATCTATTCAAATAAGGGTTCCCTTTACCCAAAATATGGTTCAGTATGGAACAGTACCTACCAAAAGGGGTTCTGAAATAACTTCTAAGGACTTAAAACTACCATATCTACAGCTCTCCACTTCTCCCCATACAGCAGCCAGACATTACTTTGTGAAAAGGACATTTACTCCTGCTGTTAGCACTTAAAAAAAAAGCCACCAATGCAATAAGCTCAGTTCATTTAATTCCCAAACATGAACTCATTTCTATCTCAGGAAATATCACCTTACTCCTTAGATTAAATGTTATCCCAAGTCTAGGAGGCATTCAGCAGTGAGAAAGTAATATACTTTAGTTGGTTTCTCCAGGCTCAAGTTTCACCAAAACAAGTTTTGTACAAAGATTAGCCAAGTACCAGGTAATGGGATATGGCAGGGTTACGTCACCGGCAGCCCATTTTCAGAGAAACATGGCTTTTCCAGGTGGAATTCTAAATGCTCTCTCTTCTTAGTCTTTATAATCTTTGTTACACCAATTTGTAGGGTGGGTAATGGCAGGTGCATTGAAACAGGTTACAACCCATGGGGCCTTGGGCTCTCTGGTTCATACTTCTCCACATTAAAGTGGATTGTTAGAGGCAGTTGTCATGGGGTCCCCTTTCTGAACTAACCTTCCAAGATTCTCAGTCCTGGACTCTACTGTCCAACTCTTCCTGCAGCTGCCCCAGCAAGGAGTCCTAAATGGTCTTTGAGTCTAGCACTCAAACATCATGACTCTTCTGCTGGACATGAATGAATGAAGGCCGCTATTTGGCAAAGCAAGTCAGTTCTTGTTTAAGCTAACCTGCTCAGCTAAATTCCCAACTCTAACAATAACCCACCTGTACATCTTCAGTCCTTCCTAGGCACACTGAGAGATCTGAAACAGAACCATTCTTCACTTTGATGTAATGGTGATGGTGGTAATAAATTTTTACTGACTGCTTATGAGTTGTCAGATAGGTCCAGCACTAAGGACTTTACTTCTATTATCTCATTCAGTTCTCACAAAGCCCTATTAGGTATTCATAAAAGTAAGGAAAGTGAAGTGCCAAGAGGTTAAGTGATTCCTCTAAGATCTCAAGAATTGAAAGTGGTAAACCCCAAGATTTGAATCTAGGTCTGACACCAGACTGCTTCTTACTCTTAAAATGGCTAATTATAAATGCATCTTATTTTTCCCAAACAAACCAATTTAAAACTGTATTCCACTGCAATTATTAACAGAACCTTTTTCACTCTCAGGACTGTCATGGCTTGGACAATAAATTATACAGCCACCTTCTTGTAATGCCTCCCTGAAGCAGGACCATAATAATAATAATTATTATACAACAACCACGTTGCTTCAACAATGAAGCCCTCTGTAACCACCCTGCACTAGACTGATGCCCTCCCTATCCTTATTACACCATTGTACTTTTCTTCATAGCATTTATCACCATAAAAATAGTATTTTGCTTATCATTTATTTCCTTCACTAAAGTATAAGTACAACAAAAGCAAAATTTTCTTTTCATTTACTGATATATTCCCCCAAATCTAGTAAATATTTCATAAATATTTTTGAATGAATAAAATTAGCAGTAGCATCAAAACAACAGGTAACATTTATTGAATATTTACTATGGGCTAGGTGCTGCTCTAAAAAATATATTTTATCAAATAGCTCCAACTACTCCAAGTTTGGGATGATTACCATCACCATTTTACAGACAAAGAAACTGAGGCTCAGAGAGATGAAATAGCCCTCTCCCAAGGTAACAGAGATAACTGGTGGCCAGGCTAGGAAGCAACAGAGCTGACTGTTTTCAGTGTCCATGCATTTACCCCAACTCCAAGTGTAAGAGCAGAGGCACAACAAGCACCAACAGTCAAGGACGTAGGGCAGTATGACACCAAAGGTGGGCTCACACTATTGCCTATCAGGGCCGACAGGAGGTAGAGTGGCCACAGAGGGCTTCTTGGAAGAAAAGGGACCTGATGTGAGCTTTGGAAGATAGGGTAGTACTTTTTTTTTAAATGGAGAGAGAGAGAGAATGAATCAACTTTATTTAGTTTTTCATCTGGCCTTTGTTTCTCCAACATTTAGTGGTATATGTGGTGCTGGTCCTCACGCATGCTAGGCAAGCACCATAACTGCTGAGCCACTGCTCCAGCCTGATAGGGTAGTATTGAAAGGTAGAAGAACAAGTGAAATCAGAAATCACTGGTTGACCATGCTATTGGAATGAAGAGCTTTTTCTGAAAGCCATGCAGGGAAAGGTCTAAAACATCAGCGGGAGGACCCCCAAATGGCATGGAAGAGCAGGTCTTCATCCACAAGTAAACAGGGTCCATGAAAGGTTTCTGACTGGGAATGACACATAGTCTGTGAGTTTTAAAACTTCCCATCAGTGACATCAGAGAAATGGGCAGGAGCTTCAATTGTGGAACAAGACTCACCCTTGGGCCCTCTGCAGACATATATCCTCTTAAGCCAACGTCATTTACTTGAGCTGGAAAGTCCGTATGAAATACTTCACTATCTAGTAGATTTGGTTGTGCTGTGGTTCCAATCATGCATCCAGTATGCACAACGCTCATCTCTCACTATGACAAAGTCAATATATGATAGAGGAGCTTACTTCTGTCCCACTCTGCAGTGTTATATCTGGATATAACTGGCATTTTGGTGGTGATCCTCTCGTACTTTCCAGCCTTCCCGAATATCTCCATCACACCTTCTTGTTAGCCAGTTTAAGCAGTATCTGTAACTCATCCTGAACCCCTGCTCCATGACCCATTCTCAGCAGTAGTTGGTCCTTTCACTGCCTCTCTGCCTCACTGAGTCAACACATTTGCAACATCTGAATCAGAAGTTGGGAAGAGTTCCGGGCTGGTAGATGGATGGAAGATGGCCGCCTAGGCCATGTGTCCAGGAGAGCTTAGAGACCCTGAAAAAACAAAAACGTAGCCACATATCTTCTGCGTGGGTGGCACTATATGACAGAAGCCAGAAATAAAACCAAAAAAATTTTTTTTCTATTTTGCTAGCTCCACACAAATACAATTGCATAAGTAATGTAAGCACCACTGGGTCACCAGAGGGACCAATTATAAATCTCTATGTCTCTATTAACACAAAAGTGAAGGAAAATGGGTTACCTCAAAATGTCATCCAGAGGAAGTCATTTACTAATTTCAGGGTTTTGCTTTCCACCCCTCTGATATTCCAGTCTTCATTTTCCCAGTAATTAAGTAAAGTCAAAACCTTCCTTAGAATTGAAAAGTACATCAAGGCTCTGAGGGTTCATTACACACAGCAGAAAATCATATGGAAACATTCTTGTATATTGTAACCTGGTTTCTGGAGGAAAGGATGGAATTTCTTGGCCTTGGGATTTGGGGAATTAACAAACTGGATATGATTTCAGTACCTGGGAGATGCTAAAATCTATGCCAGTTACAATTAATGGAACCTAGAAGAAAGTCTTAGAAGGCCAAGAAAGCAGAAATCACTGATATTTTCCAGCAGAAAATGGAAGTGGTCTCAAGGAAGTGTCAATGAGCTTTATTCAGAAAAACAGAAGTTGTTGAGATGTGAGAGAAATAAGAGCGGAAGAGAGGTGATGGATGTGTTGATTAGTTTGATGGTAAAAATCATTTCACAGTGCATACATACATCAAAATTAGCACATTCTACACCTTAAACACCTTTTTTTTTTTTTTTTTAGCCATTATGCCTCAATAAAGCTGGAAAAAGGCAGAGAACATCCCAAAGATGCTAATTAGTATTTGAAACACAGTGCCTGGGAACCCACGAGCTCTGCAGTGTCTGGAACATCCTGACTTTCGGCAGGGAGTAATATTACCAGAGAGAGGAAGGCAAGGCCCTTTAACCCACTGACCTCTCTTAACCTGCTTGTTAGCCTGGTCGCAGATAGGCCAGAGGGTCTCTGACCGATGCCTCTAGAGAGGAGTGTCAAAGGTCAGAGGCACATTCTCTCATCATCATTATTCTCAATTATTCTTCATTCAGAGTCACTTTCTCCTTCATTTTGAGAAAGGGCCCCTAAAGTGTTTTTCAGGACTCTGAAGGGTGATGACCCAACCAACCCTGACTTTCCTCTCCACCTGGCTCTGAGAATTTCCAGGACCAAAGGAAACAATAGGCAGTAGCAGCTAAAAAGAGAGAAGCACAGCAAGGAGCACAGGGTCTACTGGCACACACACTGTGTCCAAACTCAGCTGCAGCCCTGCTCCTCTGCTGGGTGCACCCAGGTGTCAGAGCAGACCAGCTCAATGCATGCCTTTGACATAAAATTAAGCATCTGCAGTCACAGCCCTGGAAGCTGATGCAAGTCTCTGAACTCCAGGAGTTTTAATTTCCTCATCTGGATAATGGGAATAAAAATAGTTTCTAGGTCACAGTTCATGGAGAAGATGAAATAGAATCAGCTGTGTGTAAATCTCAAAGGTTCAATCCTTGTTAACTATTAATATGATCATTTTAGCAATATTTTAAAATTTTTCCTTGATGATAAATGTATGGTCATTGTACAAAATTTGGCAAACAAGGAAAATTGTGGATAAAAGAAATTCCTGGTAATCTCCCCAGCCCCAGTGCTGCACTGTTGATCTTTGCGAGTATGGATGTTATATCTTTTCTCTGGGCATAGCAAATATGCACACTCAACTGAATCTGAGTGTTTGTGCATGTGTGTGTAATATTGTGGATCAAAACCAGGACTCTGCATGCTAGACAAGTGCTTTGCCTACCAGGGAGCTACAGGACTGGCCCTTCTCATTTTTTTTCTTTTGAGAGAGGGTTTAACTAAGTTAACCAGGCTAACCTGGAACTCACTATCCTCCTGCTTTATTTAGCCTGCGGAGTAGCTGCAATTACAAGGTACGTACCACCATACCCAGAATCTACTGGATCATCTCATAATCATAAGAACAAACATTCCCTTGCCATCAATTCATTGCTGGACCCCGAGTTCAAAACATGATGTACTATTTTTTTCTAATCTTCACAGTCATTCTATGAATGGTCCCCATTTGCAGATGAGGAAACAAAGAGGCTAGGAAAGGCTAACCAATGGGCCCCAAGCTTCAGTCAGTACTCCTGAGCAGAGCTCTGCCTGCAGGTCTCTGACTAGGACAGGCTCTGTGCAGGAGAGGACAAGCTGTACGGGTGGCCTCCCTTGGTGCCTTTCAGCATTCTCAGCTCTATCAAAAGAAGAGAACTGTGGGGGTGGGGGGTGGGGAGTCTAAGGATGTCACAATCATCCACATCATGCTCCTTGGCTGTTCCCAAGCTCATCCCCTCCCAGTGGTGCTTCAGACCTGAGCAGTTACCTCCTCTCACTTTCATCAAATGCCTGTGACTGTCAGATTTGAAGTAGAATCTACCAGTTACTGCCCTCTATCCTAGATGGGCAGATGCATTTCTGACATTCCCCATGCAGAGATAACACAAAGACTCAAGTTTTGCCTCTAATTACTCTTGGCCTTCTTGCCTTATTTTTTTTTTTATCCAATTAGCTTTAAAATAAAACATGAAGCAAAACCTTTAGTTCCACTATTCAACCAGAACACTGAATTTTTAAACTGTAGGTTGACTGACTTAATGTTTATTGAACTGTATCAGTGATAAAAGTTCAAGCACCCACCTTTGGCCCCAGGCCCCATTCTGGGGCAGTTATTCACACACAATTGACTTCCAAGATGTTCCCAGGAGCTCCTTCCTGCTGAGGGCCACTAATGATTCAAAGGTAAGAAAGGTTTGTTTTCCCCAAGCCCATTAGGAGAACAAGCCATTCACCCAACAGTACAATGCAGATTGGAAATGGAGACTGTGTCTCATTTACCTTTGAAAAAAATAATAACAATGATTGTTCCCATTTAATAGACATTCGTGTTTCAGACTCTGAGCTGCATCCTGTTAAGATTATCACATTTCATCTTTTCACAACCTGGGGAGAAAAAACTGTTAAACCCTATTTTACAGAAGAGGAAAACAGATTCAGAGATTAATAAGTGGCTGGAATTCAATCCAAGAATCACCTACGAGCACCACCTCTTAGGATGATCACAGGCTGCTTCCCTGTCAACACTGTTCTCTGCAAAAAGTACACAACAAATAACTGGTATATCAATCAGTCAAGAATGAATGAACAAAAAGCAAATTAATGATGTATCTATGGCTCCAGGTTTCGGCAGAATAGCTGGGGTCCATCTTTCAGAATGTCTGAGGCTCTCTGAATGGCAAGACCCAGCCCTGGCTTTTACTGTCTGGGATCTGTGGGATATACAGAACAGTAACCTCTGTCTCTGTGTTTCAGGCTGTCTAAATTCCTCTGGTCTATCTTCTATCTGATGGGGCAGGGGTACTTTGGTGGACCACATTACCTTGGGTGGTCCTAACAGTTAATTTGAAAAGAGAGACAGGTCTAAAGATCCAGGCAGACCCAATAAAGGCTGACCTCTGACTCATGTAGAGGAAGGCTCCTTGCATAGACTAAAGGCACTACTGGAGCAGAGGGGACATCCCAGTCCCCTCTATTCACAGCCACCTGCCACCAATCTACAGAAGCCATCCTTTGGGATGCTCTATGGTTTCCTTGCCTGGCAAATAGTTGTTCTTCTTCCTTTTTTTTCTTAAACACTTTTAGGTCTGGCAACCTATTCATTTCAGACCAGGACCCAACTTTCCTGTGTTACATATTAGAGTGGCATCTCAGGTACAACTCGGAGAGAAACGAAGTGAAACTTTGGGCTCTCCCAGAGCAGTCTGGTAGAAGGATTCCAGGAAAGGATTAGGGAGCTAGAATCATGACATAGTGCAGCAAAGGTGCATAACGTCTGCTAATGTTACAGCACATTAAACGAAGTTGTAAAATAGTAGGTTAAAGTTAGGCCAAACATAACACAAGAAGTATGAAAAGCAAGGTGCCATTTTTTCCAACAAATAAGTTCATTATATGAAGAACGAGGCTTAGGTTGATTTAGCATGTTGGTATCCAATGTGGCTGCTATGAATTTCTAACCATCTTTCAAAGTTCACCCCAATGAGCATGAAGTCCGGTTTATTAATACCTACTATTGAGTCCTTATTAGGTGTCAGGCTCACAAACTGTGATTTCTTCTCCTGGCATCAGCTCTACAAGGTGGAAATTTGTCCCATTTTACTGAAAGGAAACTGACATCCAAGGGGGTTAACTGGCTTGACCACAGCACTGATTTCAATGAGAGAAATTATGGTCCCTGCCAGCTGAAACCATCTGATCTAAAAAGCAATAATAATAATAATAATAATAATAATAATAATAATAATAATAATAATAATCACAAAAGTAAAACCAGAGAAGAGCATTCTGATCAGATTTCCTGTCTGGGATGGGGAAACAGCTCAGGCTTCCTGGAGCTGCTAGGCAAATGCTCTCCACAGCTCTCCCAGGAGGGAGAGAGGAGATGGTTCTTTTTGAAAAAAGAGGAGGGAAAAAGTACCTGAAGCCTGGATGGTTCTTACAAGCTTGAAAGAGAATTAAGACCTAGTGAGAGGCAGGAGATAAGGACTCCTAAATATTCACAAGGGGCTCACGTTCTTTCCGGCAAACAAACCAAACAGTAATAAAGATCAACACCTGCGTGCATCCCAAAGTATCACAACACAATGCGGAAGAATGGACTCGGACTCGGGTTCGAGAGGCAGACCTACTGGCAGGAGACAGTTCCAGAGGCGCAGGCAACCCCAGAGAGCCACAGGAATTCCTAGGTGGAAGGGACAAGGAGATAAGACAGCCCCACCCCTTTCAATCTCCTCTCTCTCTCTCTCTCTCTCTCTCTCTCTCTCTCTCACACACACACACACACACCCCTACCTATCTTCAAAACAATAAGGGAAATATCAAGTACAGAAGCAGGGGCTTTCCACCACGGAGACAATCCCCAAAGGGGAGAGGGGTTAGAGTGGCGGGTAAAACGGCAGTGCCCAGGGAATGAGGTCTGCGATCCTCCCTTACCAGCTTCATGGTGGTGTTATTCTGTTCCCAGCGCCACAGCATCACGCTCATCTTACTTCGGGGCAAGGAGGGAAGGGGGAGAGGAAGAAGTGGGAGGGAAAAATAGAAGCAGAGGCACCTGCCCGCGCGCTGGCAAGCTCGGGCCGCGCGGCCCCAGGTCCCGGGTGGTCCTCTCTGCCGCAGCGCCCGTGGGCATCCCCGGCACCCGGGCCGCCGCTGCGTGCGGACCCGACCTGGAGCCCCGCGCCGCCCAGCTCCCGTGCCTTGGTCGCGCGCGCTCCCCGCCGGCCTCCCCGCCTCCGCCAAATCAAACAACTCCCCCTGCGTCCGAGCGCCCGCTCCTCGCGGCGCGGAGGCCGCTGGGGCCCGCGGACGGGGGCGGAGGGGGTCTGAGGCCGGCGGCTCTCCGCCCCCTCGCTAGCCGGCGGCCGCCCCGCGTGGCCCCTGGCGCTTCAGTGGGGCCGCTCGCCACTGTCGCGGACAGGAGGGAAGGGAGCGAGAGGGTCGGAGCCCGGAGGTACTTAACTCTTTGGAGGAGGGCGCGGGTAGGCGGGACAGCCTTGTGCCGGAGGGAGGGGTGCGCTCCGGAGAGGGGCTTCGGGAGCGCGGGCTGTGTCTTCCTGGTCCTCGCGAATCCTCAGCCCAGACACTATCCCGTACCTCTCCCCACCCGTGCTCAGCTCCATCGCATTTTCTTTCACCACGGAACTCACCCAAGTTGTTCCACAGAACCACTCTCGGGCCACCGCCCCCGGAACACCTGGAACTGTGGCTCTAGGATGCATGCACCGCCCCCGCCCTAGTCCACACGCCGCTGTCCAAGCCACTTTTATTTCCTGCTACGTGAAGGACGGAGCTTGGGTGTTTTCAAACACACCTAGCTACTGCCAGAAAACGGACATCAGTGGCTCTGGCAGGAGGAGGAGGGGACAGGGGAGGTGGCCCCGTGGCCTTTGTTTTCTCTTCAGCCTCCTCCACCTGCTGCAAGCTTCCCAGTGCTTTTCTCTCATACTTTGGGGGAACTACGCATTTCCTGCCCCACTTTCCTGCTAAGGCTAGACCTGGGTCCAGCATACTCTAACCTGGTGATGACCGTCCAAGGGGCCCCCAAAACTTTCAGTATCCTGAAAAGGATCAGAACTCCTTTAGCTTCCCACAGCAAGATGACACTGGCCATCCAGACAACAGTGCTTGTCTCTTACTTGCGCAGCAGTGACATCTGAGAATGGAAATCCTGGCTCTCCCTGGCTGATAAGAATTATGTTGAGAACTCATGGAGTTGCTTATTACACATTCTTTTCAGTAGAGGAGGTGATAAAACTGGTCTCAGTCTTTTAAAAAGTGATCTTTAAAATATGCCAATTAGTTCAAAATGTCATCACATTACATACATCTTCCAGGATCTAATTTCCCTTCATAATTAAAAAAAAAATCTTCAGTTTTGTATGGCCTACAACCTGATCTCTCAGCTTCTACCCTTTGCCAGCTGTCTATGCTCCAGTTCGCGACAGGGACTCTCTTTTTTCTCAAACACATCAAAAATGCTTCCCAGCTCAGGATCTTTGCACCTGATAGTCCCTCTCTCTGAGAAGCTGTTTCCCTGGACCTGCCCATTATATCATTTTTAACATTACCTACTCATAAAGACTTTTGATTTTTTTAAAAGCAGCAACCTTTTCCTGCCTCATTCCTGTTGTCTTTTCTCCACTGTTCTGTTCATTCAGCCAACTTTTATTCTTGTTTCTTTTCTGTCTTGCCCTGCTGGATCACAAATTCCAACAACCTTGATCCCTCACTGTGTCACTGTGCCTGGAACAGTGGAGCTCAGTGTGACTCACTGTGAGTCCATGTAGCTTCTTCAGCAATGAGGACTGAGCTAGTCCTAGACAGCCTGCCCTGAGGCCCTGTCTTAGACTGAATGGCTGCAAGGGAAACTTTTCTGTGCATCTCTGTCTCTGGAGAATGAAACATAGGCAGCAATATTTGTAGTCTCAAGGGAATGGGCACATCCTGAGGGAACATATCAGGGGAGAGCATGTGTCATTTCAAAAAATATATTTCATATTAAAATATACTTATATATTTAGAAACTAAATCCTAAAATAACTTTTTTTTCCAAAAATAAAGTTTGACAAAACTCTTATTGGCTAAGACACCAAAACAGGCTATCTAGTGCTGTTTTGTTTTTTTTTTTCTTTTTTTAACCAGGGCACCCTTAGAGCTGGGTAGGAAGATGTAGAACCCAAAGCCTCTGGTTGTGTGAGAATACCGCAAGACTTGGTTCTTGTGCATTCTCTGGGGAAGCATTTTATAGGGTTGTTGTACTTTCTAGGATAGCCACAACATTGAAAACCACACACCTCCAGGAAGTCACTGAAGAAGCAATTAGTTCCCCATCAAAATCTGTGTTACAGAAAATACCATTCATGGTGTAAGGAGGAAGGAGGTGGAGATACTGAAAGCACCTGCCCTCACTTTAATCAAAGGGAATAAAGCCTTGCTCTTCAGAGGTTGCATACTACACATGTTAGAGTCCTGGTTCATTTAGCAAACACTCCTTACGAAGTATTTTACCCAGGTCTGTGCAGGAGGTTGAGAGTAAGGGAGCAGCCCCATTCTGGTGTGCAATTGTGCATGTGTGTGTATTTTTGTAAGCCCCTACTGTGCACACATGCAGTCCAAGAGGAAAAAAGGACACTAATGTTTGCAATGTAATGCAACAGGTACTAAAGAGTGCTGCACAGTATACAGAGTTGCATAAAGGAAAAACCATGCACAAGCCTGGAGAGCATGGAAGGGTTTCACAGAAGTGATGCTGACATGCACCTGGAAGGATAAAGGCAGGGTCAACAAGTGGGGCAAAGACCTTAGAAAAGTTGACTAACATGTGCCAGGGGGTACAGAAGTGAAACAGCACAATAGGTTTGGTGTGATCCAAATGTAGACATCAAGTGACAGAAGATGACGCTCTCTGACAGGCTGGGCCAATCAGGTCCCTAAAAAGGGGGTTCTACCCTTAATTCTTATAAACCAGGGAAGCAATTTGTCCAAGTTCTTATTTCAGAAAGACCTCTCTAGCAACAATGAGAGGACAGCTTTGAAAAGGTGAAGGCTGAGGGAGGGAGATGGGTTAGAGGGCTGCTGAAATCATACAAGGGATGCAGCATGCAGTGTATGGAAAGGACTGCTATGTCACCAGCCATCCACTGATGCTACATGCTGTAGGAGGCTCCAGAGTAATGGCCTTTACCTGTTCACCCAAGCATGTGTTAGAACCCTGCAGATTTGCAGACAGAAGTGGCTCCTCAAAACCTCCTATACTTTAGAGAGTTATTCAACCCCCCCCCCAGCTGCCTCCCTCAACACCTTTCTTCTCTTTCCACCCATCTCTGTACCCTTCCTCCAGGCACTTCCATGTAGATTAGGGGTAACAGCTCAGCCTTGTTGACCACAAGGAACAATGCTTGTGTTGATATGCCATGAAGAATGGTTCCTCCCAGCTACTTTTTTCAACTCATGGCCTTCTGACTTGTACCCTGGGCTGGACAATTCAGTGCTGACCCTTGCAGGCAGTCAATAACACCTCCTCACCCCGAATCTGGCCCACCTCCTGAGTGTGACCTCTCTTGTACTCTGGTGGAAGCCATGAGGAGGGGCTCCAAATCCTGGAATTATGGGAATGACCCCCAGCCAAGACAACATATCTGTCTTCCACTGGATGACCTATGCTCCAGACCTTTCCATCCCAGCATTCAAGAGATCTGTCCTTTGTCACTCAGTACTCACTTATCCCCATGACTATTTTCCCTCCTATAAACCTCTCTGAATTTTCAGCACCTGCCTTACCGCAGTAGACATGTAACACATATATGTCAGTGAGATTCGGAGTGCCTCCTTGCTCCTGGAGGCAGAATGAAGAGGGAAGGAGAGAGATCAGGGAGAAATCCGAATTGGAGGCCTGGCATCCCTAAGGTACCACTGCTGCTTCCTTGGGTGACAGCTGTCCATTCACAGGCCTGCTTTCCCTCTCCTAGAAACCAATGATCTATATGCTTCCTTTTCACTGTGAATTCTGCAAGCCCAGTCCCTGTCTGATAAACTAATTTGTGTCCAGCTGTTAATGGCTTAATGTGTTTCCCAGATAAGGCACTTCAGTTTAACAGGGGTCTTCCACTCTTTCAGCCAAAGCAATGACTAATGGGGAGATGTTCAGACACGGTGGGGACGGCCAGGAGAACTTCAGACAAAGTGGGCTCTTTAGACTGCTCCAAATGCACCATGTGGGCTGAGATGCCTTTCCACCCACGCATGAGGCGGACTGTTGGGAGATGTCAGCTTTTACAAAGTCTTGGAACAACAGCCGAAGAATCAGAAGCAGTGTGCCACTCCAGGAGGGAGGAGAGAATAAGCTAGATAGTTTGACACAGGGAGTCCCTATGCTGCGCCGCCCCCCTCCTACAGATAGCTGTGCTTGAAGGGTAAAATACCACAGGGGAGTTTCATATCATCTGCCAAAAGAGACTCCTGGCCACATTAGTGGCTAATGGTTAAATATGGTGCAGCCACACCTGTCATCCCTGAGATAGTAGAGGTAACTTGTGTGTGGACATTTTTGCAAGCGGCTTAAAGACTTAAAAACTTCCCTCCCACACTAGGAGGGCCCAGAGATCTAGGATATAAAGGAAGGTGATATATAAAAATTAAAATAAAAGGCTTGTGGGAGAACACAGCTGGTAGGCTTTTCAGAACCTGAGAGTCAAATTGAAGAAAAGTGCTAATCCTTCCAGGATGAGAAAGGACTTTGTATGCAATCCTGCCACACAGAGGGGCCTGAGCTCAGTGGGAGCCCTGTCCCCTCCACTAGCCTTGGAAGGGAGTAAACCCCTAACAAGAGGTCAGCTAGGAAACACTGGGGTCTGGAGGGGGTGGAAGGCCCTTGGAAGGTTTGAAAGTAAGATGTTCCAACTTTCAGGAGGGCAGACAATGTCACACCAAGAAGCCCAGGAATGAATGAATATGTCCCTAGGAAGGGCAAGTGGCTGGGGCAGCAAAGGATTTCCCTTCCTCCCCTCACCTCTCTTCTTTTCCCTTGAGATAAAATTATGTAAAAAGCAATTCCCCAATGCACATATTAAATGACACTGCCTTTCAGTGTGTTCCTTAGTAAGGTTTAATTTGTTATTTCCTGGCTCCCCACACCATCAAACACTTTTCTTCTGCCAGCAGTGGGGGTCAGGTGGAGCTAGAGAGTTTCTGGGGGAGTAATGTTTCCCAGCCCATTGTCCCTGTGGGTTGCTAGCTCATCTCCCATGCTCACACCTCCATGTGTTTGCCCAGGCTGTTGCCTCAGCATGGAATGTCTTTCCATGTCCATGCTCTACCAAATGATATCATGTTGACTGTTCAGGACTCAGAGCAAAGTTAACCTTGTTAATTTCTCTCAGATTCTTCCCCCAACCAGAACTGTTCATCCCCTCCTCTGTGGCCCTCCACACTTGGCTTCTCTCCCCCCACCTCTCTCTCTCCATCCCTCTCTTTCTTGCTCTCTCTCCTTCTGCTGTAGCCTTTATAATAGTCCAAGTTCTCTTATAGTTGGGGTTAGGTACATTTCATTTTTTATGGGACTGGGCACTGATTGATACTAATGTTATCATCGCTGGATTATAAATTACTTAGGAACAAGTACTCTGTTATTCATCTTTGCACATTCAGAATAGTGGCAGGCTTACGAATGGTAAAATTAAACAGAATTAATAAATCCAGAATGGCAGGCCTGTAGAAGGTTTGAAGACCAACCCCTAACATTTTAGAAGAATCTGGGTCCTTTGTACAGAGCGCCAACCACTGTACCATTCAAAATATATCAAAAATAAACCCAGCTAAATTGGGAGACTGAGAATATTGAGCATGATAGTAACTTGGGCAGGTCCTACGCAAGAAGTCAGAAATCCACAATGCCCTCACTGGTGTTTGCTGGGAATCTGGATACCTGGCATTTCCTTTTGGATGTCATTTGAAGGCAAGCTTTTGAGGAGCAAGGCTTATGTCTTGTTTCTCTCTATAGTGCTCAAAGCATTGCCAAATGTAGAAGGGGCTCAGGGTGAAAGTAAGTTTCAGGACACTTGAAAGCTCCAGGGCAAGTGTTTTTTTTCCGGGGGGGGGGGTGTTTGTTTTGTTTTGTTTTTGGTTTATTTTGTTTTGTTTTACTTTTTCAAGGCAGACACATCTGTGAAGAGCAGGCATGCTTTCCCTTCATAGCTGAGAGTTGCCAGGTGCCCCTGGTATTTATTTGCTCAATTCAACATCCCAGGCCAGGAGGTGCCTCCTCCAGCCCCTTCCCCCATCACCTCAATGAGGCAGATAAGAGTTGCAATTGCACAATCTTTGGGTGACCTCTGACCTCTCTTTGAAAGGTCTCCATGTAGCCAGTCTTCCTTCTACCACCATCCAGAAGCTATACCCCAGTTCTGACCCAGGGCAGTGTCAGGGCATGGGAACTGCAGACATTTGGAGAAGTAGCACAGAGATTTATTTTCAACTTGCCTGCCTGCTCAGGTAGCCAGGAGTTTATGTAAGGTGAAAGAAAACTGTTTGAAGAAAAAAACTTAAACAAAAACCCCAAACCCAAAATCCCTGCCACAGAACTGTGGGCACAGAAACTGGGACAGATCTTGTTGAAACATTAAAATGATTGCTGGTTTCCAACTGTTGTCCTTGGTTCTGGTTTTATATCTGAGTGATTCAGAGAACCATTTAGAAAGGAGCTGCCCTCAGACTCTCGCTGGGTTGTTGGGTTTTATTTTATTTTGTTTTCCGTAGCTGCGGTTTGGTGGGGAGAAGGCTAGTGTGATTTTGTTGATTTTATTTTCTCTGTAGGATCGACCCTTTCATTCTTGGCCAGTTCTGGTCACCAGGGATTAAGGTTAGTGACTGAAGAGGCAGCATCTTTGCCAAGGGGCTGTGGTCTACTCTTCCTGGGAACTGTTGAGGAACTGAGTGCCTCTCTAACAGTCTGTTGCTGGAAGGGATGCAATTGCTTTTCACAGAAAAGTTATGTGATTGAGCAATTAAACAAATGCTTGCAAAGTGGGTTAAAAATCTATTACCTGATGGAGTTGTGGGAGAACTTTCCCTAGGGACAAAGGCAATGAGTAAACGGATTTCATTTTGTTCAGGCATCCTAATCCTCCCAGAAGGTGGCTGTGCACACACATGCACACATAAGGACAGTACGCAAAACAGATGTCCAGGACCTGCTCCTTCACCCAGCCCAGGAGAGAGAGAGGCCTCCAACCAGTACCACAGGGGAGAGAGTTATGCTGGCATTTGGGTCTGGGCCACAGGAAGAAACAGGAAGCACCAGCCAAGATATTCACTTCCTATTTAGAAGGCTCCAAAGGACAACTTGGGAAATCCCAAGATGAGGGGGCCATTGTTTATCAAAGGAGAACTCTGAGCACTGCTGCTGACTTGCTTTTGGCTTCCGTGTTACTCCATGAAATTGTTGCTCATAATCACTGCCATTGGATCAGTCTTGGCAGTTCTGAGCATTTCTCAGTTCCCGAGGCAGATGTAGCAGAGAGCTTCCCCAGACCCAACCCCTCCCGTCCCCTTTCTACAACTTCCTCCTAGATCTGCTCCAGTCAAATGTGAACATCAGGAATTTGCTACGATAGTGTCAAAGCTGTCCCATCAGTTACCCTGGCAGCTTTTCTCAGAACCACTCTGAACTAATGTGGATGGCTGATGGACCCCATTTCCCTGGGAGATCACAGAGGGTTAAGAGAGCTGTCCAAAGCTGCTTAATGAAAGGGTCAAGCTCAGCCTAAGACTTACTGGTTCCTACTCAAATACCCTGCCCATAGGCTCTGAAGCCAAGTGGACTTTACACAATAGTATTTTTATTAACGAAGACAGTAACACCAATAATAGCTAGTACTTTCCTAAGTCTTCATGTACCAAGTACCATTTGGAGAGGCCTGTATTAAATCACCATAGTAACTTTACAATGTAAGTATAAAATTACATTTTACAGAAGGAAAACTGTCACAAAAATGTTAAACAACTTGCTTAGAGTCACACAGCTAGGAAGAGACAGAGCTTGGATTAAAACCCTGTTTGGCTACAGAATCCACATTCTTAACCTGTATAGTTTTGTCTCTCTACATGATAATATGATAATCATAATGTGAGCTCAAGAGCAACACTTAAATAATAAATGATGTAAATTTGGTCAACTGAAAGTGTTTCAACAAATAATGGGTGCTATACCATTTGGTATTTTGTTGTTGTTATTTGTTGTGTTGTTTTAATGATGGATGCTATTACTAGCAAAATTCCATCAAATGCATCAAATTCTTTCTCAGGCCCTGTAATTGTAGACAGTGTTTTAAATAGCCCTGTGATCTGGGGCAAATGACTAAGCTCTCCGCATCTCAGCCTCCCCTGTGAAACAGGCAAGGGCACACTCATCTCTCAGGGGTGTTTTGAAAACCAGATGAGATCCTCCATGTGAAGGCACTTGGAAAACTGTACACCCTGAAATGAGTTTCCCAAAGTTAATTGGTGGGAAATGAAGCTTAGCATGTTTGGCAGCCTTATACGCATGTCCTAACTACAGGACTAAAGGGAGGCGTAATATGTGAGTGGGCATTCTGGACTCTAAGGAAGGTCTAGAAAGGCAGTCTACCAGTCCCTTGTCCACAGGGGAGGCATCCAAGACCTCCAGCAGATGTCCCAAGCTGCAGACAGTACTGAGTCCTGCATATACTGTGTTCCTCCTATTATTTGTAACTATAATAAAGTTTATGTGTTAGTCAAAGAGATGAATAATAATAAAACAATAATATACTGAAATAAAACTTATTTTCTTTCCATGTGCTCTATATTCTTCTCTCTCCCTCAAAATATGGAATTTTTCCATGCGATATTTTCAAACCACACTTGACTATGGGTCAAGTGTGGCACTGTGGAAGGTGAAACTACAGATAAGTGGGGACTGGTGTACTCCTCAAAATTTTTTTTACTACAGAACCCTTTGTAAAGAGTACGTGAGAATATTTCTCAAGGTACTACTCTGAGGAACCCATGTCAGGATATGTCTCTGACAAGGCAAAACCTGGTATGCATCTTCCAAAGGGCTCCCCACTTGAGAGCAACCCCTGAAGGCCATCTGAAGTCACCCCTAGATTCTCCCACTTAATTTTGAGACAGTAGCAGACTTCAACCTGCACTTCTAGCATTACAGCTACTAATCCAGGGAGCACAAGACATGAGTGGGGAAGAGAAAGAAGGCATGGGGTTTTGTCAGAACCGAGGCAACAGATCTTAGATGACTCCCACCTCATATGTCTTATATATGATCTGGTTCCTTTCAAGCAGGACTGTGGAGAGGTCACAACAAAGGCCAGTCACCCAGGGTGTGTGGCCAGCTCCTGACACATGACACAAAGACAGGATTTGATGGATGATGAATCTGATGATGAGTCCTCACCCTTCTAGCAAGGAGCAGAGGGATACAGGACAACAATGGGATTGGTCCTACACATGGGGGCCCAAGTGGAACAGAACTTGTATCTGTCTCTCTCAGTTCAGACTCCATCATCCTTTGATGGTGGGCCTGGGGTGGTAGAAATCCCCACCATTTAATTCTCATAATAAAAACTGCTAGTATTTACTGAGTATATACATGCCCCAGATACTGTCTAAGCTCTTTATATAAATCACCTTCTCCAATCCTCACAATAAACTTGTGAAAGTGGTACCATCAGCATTTTATAGCGTGAGTAATGAAAGCATGAAGTGATGAGCAAATTGCCAATCAACACACAGCTCGTAAACAGTGGGATTAGAATTCTAACACAGCTTGGTCTGGCTCCATACCCTGGGACGAAGGCCATATGCCTTTTGCATTTCCTCAGAAAATTCCCTACTGTTCCTATCATTTCCACCCTGTGGAGGCCAAATAGAACTGGACTGCCCTACCCAGGATGCTGCAGGTCTTAAGATACTGCAGGTCTTCTAGAACAATGGTTCTCAAAGTGTGGTCCTCCAGCATCAGCAACATCAGCTGGGAATTTGTTAGATAAACAAATTCTTGGGCCCCACCCTATGCCTAGTGAATGAGAACTGGGTCTGATTTTGATGGCCACAAAAAAATGGAGAGCCGCAGCTCCAGAGGCAAGGACTCTGAACCCAGGTCATGGCATCATGATACCTGAGAGAAGCAACATGACCAGCTCCAGAGTGAACCACCTGTACTTGATCCTACAGTGTCATTAGCAACCAGCGGGGCACAGACAGGCAAGAGTGGGAGAGGGTAGATGAGGTGGGCTAGCAGTTACTCTGGAATGGAATAATAGTGAAATCTGGGGGTCTCAAGGAGTTACAGAAGCTGAGGCTGTGCATGCAGATGAAAGCCAAAATGGAATGAGGGAGGAGACCTGAGTTGCTGCATGGCAGGAAGGAAAAGGCCACACTGGCAGGCCTGGCATTGAACTTGCTGCGTTACTCCATTTATGTTCCAAGATATATCCCATTTGCCCATCTTCCCTCCTCATAAAACATTGACTGTGCAAGCTGGTAAAGCCTCTGAGGCCTCTCTCCTGCCATTGCATACCACCCTGCTTAGAGGGCTACTGACCTCTTCCTGAACCCCCTGTAGTGTTGGAGTGAGCCCTGGCTGGCTGCCCCCAAGGCAGTTCTGTCCTCCTGGATGCATTTCTATCTGCAAGACTTCTGCATATTTCTGCATATTTTTTAGACCATTCCCTAGACCTTTCTTCTTCCATCCCTGGAAGCCACACAGAGTTGGCCTGTCTCAGGACAGTCCTTGAATATTTGAGGACAGTGTTCATGCTGCCTGGGTCTCCTTTTGTCTACGACAAAAGCCAAAGATCTTTCAATAATTGCTGTCCTACCTCTTTTCATGTTCTTTTGCCATCCTGGTCCACCTTTGAGAAGGCTCCTGAGGGATACTCTGGTAGGGGGTGTCCAGGGCCCTAATCTGCCACTTTCTGCTGGCTAAACTCATCAAACTCCATCTAATTCAAGCTGAGCAAACAGAACCTCACATGGGGAGGGGTGAAGAGCCCTGCAGGAGGGGCTGGGGAGAGGACTGCCCACTGCGTTTCATTCCCTTCTGCCTGATGAGAACATGGAAGAGTACAGCCTGCCCCTCAGAGGTATCCTCCTTGTCTCTGCTTGCTCAAGGAAATGGTTTCTGAGACCACTCAGCACCCTGTGAGGGAGGCCTTCCCTGGATGGGGAAATCCCAGCCACAATCCTCTGCCCCCATAACCTGTTGGAGCCCCTGCTGCCTGGCATCACTCTCTGTTTCCCAGGATTTCTGGGTCCCAGTTGAAACCCTTACTCCTGGAGTCTGTAAACATCGGGCTCTCTGTAGCTGGCAATGACTAAGCCTGTCTGCAGAGATGAGATAGAGATGAGTCTGTTTTCACTGGATAACCGTGGTTATCTTCCCTGAGGAAACCCAGCTGGGAGCCTGGAGACCAGCGCTGCAGCCCGCTGCAGGTCCTGATGCAGCCTCTAAAGATGTACTGCTTGAAACCAGGTTCAGTCCTTCCAGGATAGCTGTGTCTTTGTGCCCTGAGACCACATCTGCGCAATGGTGCCTCTCTCTTGTAATTGCTGAGGACTATGTGAGCATGCAGGTACCCTGGGCACAGTGTCTAGCACATCTGTGCTCATTGTGTTTTTAGTACTCCTGTTGGTGGTACTGCTTTACACATGTTGATTAGGGATCAAGTTATACATGGCTGGAGGATTTTAACTTTGCAAGGACTGTCATTATTCTCTCATTTGATCCTAATAATTCAATGAGATAATGTCATCAAGATTTCTAATTATGCTAGGGGGTGGCACATGCCTGCAATCCCAGCCATTCAGGAGGCTGATGCAAGAGGATCACAAGATCAAGGCCAGGCTCAGAATTTAGTGGGAACTTGTCTCAAAATAAAATTAAAGGAGTGTAGCTTAGTAGTAAAGTGCTCCAGGGTTAAATCCCCAGTACCTCCACAACACAAGATTTTCCATTACAATTGCTGCATATAAATATCAAAGCCCAGATATGTCAAGTAACTAGTCCAAAGGCACAGAGCAGAGCCATGTTTAGATCAGGCCACATGACCACCTGCCTTGGACTGCTGAGGCACAGCTGTGAGGAAGTGTGCCCGCACTATCATCACACTTCCCCTCACATTATATGATTGTCTTTTTACTAAAATCAAGAGCTAGACTCATGATTTAGGACCTAAAATTCCCAAATCTGAACTTACACAGCTCTATCTTGCACACCCCAATTTCCATCCCAATGGGTGTCCAAGGAAGATATTCCTATATCTTTTCACTCCCTGACCTGGCTCTTGGACCAAGGTTGGTCCAATCCCTGCCTGGTGCATGAGTCAGTTGTACCCCCACTCATGCCTGATCTGTCATGTCCCAGGACATCAGGTGCAGCCAGTTCTCTGACCCTGAGCCAGAACTCTAGGGTATATGGTACCAAGTACTCCAGAAGTCTTCCACTGGACCATCCTCTGCCACTGACCCCAAGTAGCTTCTATAATGTCCCTGGGAAGAAACTCAGACTCTCTTTTGCAGCAATCCAGATCAAAGTCTATTTCTCCCAGGGCTTCTGAACTGCAGCAGGCAGGGTATAGGGGTTGGGGTGGGAGGAGGGTGCACCTGGCTGCTCCAGATGTAGCCGTGTGTCTACATGATGTGGCTCTGGAACTACCAGCTTTTCCCACTATCACCCATGTGGGCCTGATAACCACCATCCATCCCTCCAACGTCTGCACTAGTAGATTCACAGCTGGCTTGGCTGTGTGCTCTGGGAAGGCCATTGTTTATCTCAGTGTTCCTCTGGCTCCAAGAGTCACTTCACCGCCTCATCCAGAGACATCAACACTGGCTCCTCTTGGCACTTATGGTCTAAGATCTTCCAATGACATCAGCTTCCTGAGAGCTGGACAGTTCCCTTCACTTCAAAACCTGGCTTGCTCTCTGCCTCCAGCCCGCTCCATACACAGGTGGACTCATCCTTCAGCCCCAACAGCACCTGGAGCTGGGCTCTCACAGTCGCAGGCACCTAAGCACAGCTGTCATCCTGTTTCTCTGCATTAGGTATAATCTGCAGGGCTGAAGATTCAAAAAGATGGCCTTCTTTTTGCAGAGCAGGGGCACTGCTGGAGCTGAAATTTATCTGGTTCCATGACAGAACCCTTCTTATCTTCTCTAATGTAGCCAACACACATGTTTTGAAATCAACATTAAGTGCCAGGTACTGTTCTGGGTGTTGGAGGGAGAGTGACAAAAAAAGGCCAAGCCAGGACCTACCCTCAAGAAACTGATATCCTAGGGCCACATGATTGACAGGCACACAAGTGGAAGCACAAACAATCAGAGAAGTACAGCCACTGAGGGACATCTCACCTGGGGAGGGAATACTTGAGAGGAGCTGCCCAGAGAGGCTTCTTAAGGAGGGCACTTGGAAGCAGAGCACTTAACAAAATTAGGAAGCAAGCCATACAGAAGACCTGAGGGAGCAGTGTTCTGGGCAGAAGAGACAGGAGTCCATGGGCCCTGAGCAGAACAGGGTCAGGGTGCTCAAGGACAGCGAGCAAGCCCCTGAGACATTGCAGAGTGAGCACAGTAGAGGCTTAGAAGACAGAACTGGAGGGAAAGGAAGGGGTCAGCTATTGGCAAGCAAGGCTAGTCACTGTGGCCCGAGACAGATCCAACCATCAGCCTGGGTTTGTTAGCCCATGAGCTAAGGACAGTTTTTCCATTTTAAAAGTTTGGAAGGAGGAAGAATTGACGATGGAGAAGAAGATGATGACTATGTGACAAACTACTGTTGACCCATGAAGCCTAAAATATTTACCATCTGTCCTTTTATAGAAAAGCTTTGCTTATTCCCTACCAGAGATCTAAGGGATAGTAAGACATTTGGCTTTTTTTTCTCTTGTACTAGAGATTGAAACCCACTAAACTACATCCCCAGACCTTTTTATTTTTTTGTTTTGAGACAGTGTCTTGCTAAATTGCTGAGGTTGGCCTTGAATTTGCAATCATCCTGCCTCAGCCTCCTGAGTCACTGGGATAACAGGTGTGCTTCACCATGCCTGGCCATTTGGTTTTTATTTCCAGTTTTAGAGGAAGTTATGGAGGATTTTGAGCAAGCAAATAGCACCACCTGACATGTACCTACCAATGTTTTCTCTGGCTATGCAGGAGAGAAAGGGCTGTGGGGATCTGGGTTGTGGCAGGGAGGTGAGCTGGGAGATGGACACAGGAATGAGCAGGTGGAGCTCTACCCAGCATGGTCACAGTGGGTGTGGGTGAGGTGGGGGATGCAGTTTGAGAGACATTGGTAGAATTGCCAACCTGAATAGGGGTGTATGGGAAAGAGAATGATGAAGGACAAGCCTCAGGAATTTAGCATGAACAATTGAATAGGTGTTAGTGCCACTTACAGAGGGACAGAATACTAAGGGAGAAGCAGTTTATCACTTGGGTTTGAGAAAGCTCTGCTTTGGCCATGATCAGTCTGAGATGATGATTAAACATCAAAGTGGAGACACAAACACAACACATGCAAAAGTCACACACACACACACACACACACACACACACACAATGCAAAGAATGATGATGTCACTGGGTGTGGTGACACACACCTATAATACCAGCAACTCAGGAGGCTGAGGCAGGAGGATCACAAGATAGAAGCCAGTCTGGGCAACTTAGTGAGAATCTGTCTCAAAATAAAAATTAGAAAGGGCTACTAGGGGTGTAGCTCAGTGGTAGAGTACCTTTAAGTTCAATCCCCAGTACCAGAAAGAAATTTAAAAACATGATGTCACAGATGATATTCAAGGAATGAAAAAAGAATAAGTTGAAGATTTAGATGTGATGTGTTTAATATTGATTCACATAGTGATCTACAAGGAAAACTTTCTCCGTTTGTTTCTCTGATCTTACTAATGAGAAAATTGAACTTTAAAATGTTAAGCATTTTAACACTTAAATGAACTAATTTAGATAATATAAGGGAGATTAGTAAAGCAAATGGAAGAGGGAGAGAGGAGGGAAAATGAAGGTACTAGAGAATAAGATTGATCAAATTATATTATGAGCATGTACAAATATGGCATAATGAATCTCACTATTCTGTGTAATGATAACGTACCCATAAAAAATAAAATAAAAAAGTAAAGCAGTTTCCCCAAAGTTTCATATGGAATTAGACAGTGGCTGAGCTAGAGACAAAGCCAGCAGCCCAGGTTTCCTGATCCCAAGTCCACTGACTTGTACAACATGGCCATGTGTACTTGGGAACATGCCCTTTCTTTCTTGGTGTTTGGGTTAGGCACAATTATTTGGGGACAAAATGGACAAATGGAGTTCTCCCAGTCTTCTGGAATCATTTCTATGATTAAAGGTATATGACATTCTTGTTTCCTGCCTCTGAATTTAGTAAAAAATGTGTTGAATAAACACATTTTCATTGTATTTTTTTCGTATATTGTACTTTTTAAACTATAAAAAACACAGGCTTATTAATTATAATTAAAAATACCAAAAAAATAGGAAGGAGGGAAAAGTTTGTATGCTCTTGACCCTTAAATACAGCCATCGCTGAGCTTTCTGAGATTGCTGAAGATTGCCCTTACCTGTGGTATATAGATAGCAACAATTGATTTCTGGGATTTACAACTACGGGCCCAGAAATGGAAGATGACGCCCAAAGAACCAATTACCTGTATGGCACAGAAGCCAGGTCTTAGTGAAAAACAGCTGATAAAACAGCATGCAGCGCTGTGTTAAGAATTATGCTATTGGGGCTGGAACGGTGGCTCAATGGTTACGGCACTTGCCTGGCAAGCAAGAGGACGAGGGTTCAAACCCCAGCAACACGTATACAACCAAGTGTCTGAGGAATGAAGGTCACATGAAAAACTAAATAAAGATTGCTTCTCTCTTTCTCTCTCTCTCTCTCTCTCTGTCCCCTCTTAAAAAAAAATTATGCTATTGCCTTCAATGCATGACCATGTTTAGTTCTCATAGCCCATTCTACAGTTGAGGAAACTGAGGCTTTAGTCACTCCTAAACTGCAGCAGAGGTTTTCATCCAACTGTAATGGACCCCAGAGCAGAAGTTCTTCAGTGAGGAATATTTTGTACCTAAAGGCCAATTTCAGCTCATTAGAAAACCAGGAGGTGCTCAACAAGCATTTCTTGGGCAAATAAAACTAAAGAATCTGATAAAGTTTGAACAAGACTAAGGAGAGTGAACTGTGGTAACCCAGGGGTGATTGATTCATGCAATCAACAAATATTTATAGAACACCTTCTAAGCACCAGGCACTCAACTAGGCTCCCAGGACTAGCAGTAGACAAGACAGGCTACAGTAGCCCTGTGCTACTTACATCTTAGTGGGTGGATAAAAGGATGGCTGTTATCTGAGCAGATGCTCAGGGTGCCTGGCAACCCTGACTCCAAACCAGAAGACCCTAGAAGTCTGCCTTATTTCATTGTGACTCACATGTTCATCCTGTGCCAATCCACTTATTCTAAAAATGAAGAATTTGTGGAAAATGGAGCACTGCTTCTATTTTATTCTTTAGACCTCATATCACCTGACGTGTGCATCATTACCTCTTATTAACTGTTTCTCTTCCATTTCCACTCAGAATCACTTACTGGGATTCTTAACCTGTGTCTATGGCCCACCAGGGATTCCTGTGGAGAGGGGGATTCTTTGCAGATTGACAATTTGCAGTGGGCAGGGTGGTGGTGGGGAGGAAGGGTCTGTGGCTTTTGTCACATTTCCAAATGGATATGTAACTTTAGAAAGGTAAAAACCCATGGTTCTAATCTTTTTCCACTTCAATGAATTTCCCACCATCTGAATGTTGTCCCCCTCCCTTTAACAGTCAGAGCTGAGACTGACTGGCATTTGGGGTTTGCTTTCAGAAAGTATGTGAGTACAGCATTGGTATTTTTCCAGGCACGGCATAAAACGGAACTTAATTCATTCACTTCCACATTGACACAAGGGGGAATGTTCCAATTCCTTAGCCACCGAGAAAGGCAATGTCCCCTACCAGGCTTCACACAACCCTCTTTCACTTGATTATTATTTGAGCCTCACCCCTGGCCCTGACTCCACACTGTGGGTCTACCCTGTTTCCCTGAGTACACACAGTCTTAGACGCCTCTGAGCCAAAGAAAATAACACTGTTCAGATAGTCGAAGGCAAGAACAGACTTCCTAAGCAGGTTGTTCATCTGCCAGAATTCCTGCTTGCTCTGCTTATTCTTGAACTTCAGATATCAATCACCATCTCTATAGGGTAGAGAATGGAACAGAAAATACAGAGTCTTCTGTTATTCCTTTTGTTGAAAGCAAGTAGCATATTCAAACAGAACATTTCAGGTTCAAGGCCTTTGTGAGTGTTCATTTCTTCACCGCTTCAACAAATGCATATCAAGTGTCTGTGGAGTTCCAGACCCTTTCTAAGGGCTGAGGACAAAGTAGTGAACAAGACAATGTGGTTCCTGCCCTCCTGGAGCTTATGGATGAATGCAGGAAGAGACATCAGCATACATATGTATGAAAGAAAATATGAAGTGCTATTGGGAAAATATGAAGTGCTATGAAGTATCTTGGTATTGAGGAATAAGTAAAACTTCTTTACTGAGGCAATAGCTACATTATTGAGACCGATGTGCATGGAGCAGAGCAGATTAGGAGCCAGGAAGGTTTGCAAAGGCCTTGAAGCCAGAGTTAAGACGGTATATTGGAGGAAATGGAAGAAACCCCATGTAGGAAAGGAAAGCCACAGCTGTCTAGAAAGAAGGCTAGAGAAGAAACCAGGCACCTGCAAAGAGAGGGACTTGCACATCATCGTAGGGATCTGAGTGTGATGAGGAGTCATGGGAAGGCAACTGGAGGGGTGTGTGTGTTACATGATGGAGTCATGGCTTTGAAAGAGCATTCTGATACTAGTGTGGAGAATGGACTTGTGATGGAAAACTTCCACAAGTGTGAAAAAAATCCATTCTGGAAGCTTCTTCAGGAGACCTCGTGGTGATCTGGACCAGGGGAAGATAATAAGAAAACAAATGGACTCACCTAAAAGAAATCAGGAAGCCTACCCCAGCAGGGCTCAATGGTAGGTCAGATGTGGAGGAGAGGAAGGGGGTGGGATTAGCTCCCAACTCCACAGTTTCTGCCTGGCCCCTAAGCACTTTTAAACACCCCTCCCAACCCACCCTCTCGGGGGACGGTTATTTAGGTGGCCCTGCCAGGCAGGCTTAGCAGGCCAGGTATAAAGTTGCAATGAGTCACTAGTACAGGAGGCTCCAGGGACACTGGCCATTGTGTCCACTAAAGCCAAAGGCGTGCTCACCTGGAGCTTTCTGCAGCCTTCCTCTTCCTGAATTAAACTCCCTTACTTTCACATGGTGTGTTCTTCAGTTTTAATGCTGCCTCCTCAGAGGCACTCCTCTAAAGTTGTCCCCAACTGCTCTTAAACACATCTTCTTTCTTCATAGCACTCCCTGCTTGCTGAAAGAAACTTATATATTCATTTCTTTACTTGTCTTTTGCCAATATCTTCCTGCAAGAATGTAAATTCCATGACAACAGGAATATTACCATTCTTGACTCACAGTGTGACACACAGAAGGTGCTCAATACAAAGAAGATAAATGAATGAATGACTCCCAGAGACCAAAGGCCTCCATGCCACCCTCTCCTTGAGCAATCTGGAATCCACACCAGCTCTGACTCTGGTCTGGTACAGTCTGGGAAGCTCCGTATCAGTTTCCTCCTGAGCCCCTTCTCGCTCATTTGGCCTCTATCTCCACATAGGGCTCAAGTGAGTAATGGTTTTCCAAGAAACTGCATTCCCAAAGGGTTTCTTTTCCTTTACTCCCCAAAGCAGAAGAACCATCAGCCCTGATATTTTTCCAAACTCCACACCTAGGGGCACAAAGCAAACCTGATAGGATCCCAGGACGGAATTACTTATTCACACCCATGACTGGAAGAGCTCACTAGGAAATGTTGCTTGGGTTGCTGATTCATTACTATTTTTCTCCCTAGCTTTCCCCATAGATCTCAGGGCCAAAGTCAACTGCATGTGCAGTTTATAACTGGTTCGTTTTAACCTGGGATATTGGACAGGATTTGCTTCTCTCAGCTAAATTCCTTCTTGGAATGGGGCTGGATTCTTCTCTCTTACTCTTAACTTTATTTTGAAGAGGTATTGCTTTCATTATGTGAAGACAGAGATGGCATTTTGAGGAGGGGAAAGAAAGAGGGTGTGGTGAGCCCCAGCCAGGGCCCACACAGGTCAGGCAGTCACCAGGGAGTGCAGGGCCCTCAGAGCCCAGTCCTGGCTGTCTTGTGCATGCCGGGTGTGGGTCTTCTGCTTCCTTTCCAGGGGCCTGCAGCTGCCCCAGCAGCCAGAAGGAAGTGACTAATCACTGCATCACTGTCCAGTCATTATTTCAACTGAAAACATAGGGTAGTGCTGACAGGATTAGGGGAACTCATCCTACCAACCTACTGCGTTGACCAGAGTGGAGTTGGGAGTGGGGCTGGGATGGGCAAACGATAGCTCCTAGAATCTCTGAGTTGCCCTGAACATCTTTTTCCAGCCTGCCTCATGGATGAGCAGTGCCAGGGCTCAGGCCAGCAGAGCCCTTCTTGAAATGAAATGGCGGTTCACTTTTAAATGCTAATTTACATGTGGGAATTTTCTCTTAATGGGAAAGATTTTCCTTGTGAAAAGTGCCTTTCTGGAAATAGAGGAAAATGATAACACATGCTTGTCTGGGAACAAAAAATAAATAAATAAATAAATAAAAATAAAAACCACATCAACTTTGAGGGATGTCATGGTGTCATGGGGGCTGAGTCCAATATGACAACATCACCATCTCTGCCATTTTCACAAGCTCTGCATCACTGCTCATCTCCTACTCCTGTTCCCCCAAATGGTAACAGCAGCAATCATTTGTGAATAATGAATTTTCAATATGTGATGAGCACTTTATATACCTTATATTATTCAGTCCATGTAAAAACCCCCATGAGGTGGGTTTCACTATTGTTGGTATTTTGCAAACTAGGAAACTGGGGATCAGATATGTTAAGCAACTTGTCCAAGAACATAGAGCCAGTAAGTACCAGATATGGGAGCAACCCTAGGTTTATCTGACACCAGGATCTCCACTCCAGCTTCAGTTATTAGCTTTTCTTCAATTAAACTGATTTACTCTGTTTCCTAAGTCAACAGAAGATTTTTTTTTAGAAAGACTTCTGTTTTTTTTTTCACTACACTAAATTAAAATACTACCTGAGCCTTAGTCCCCTCTTATAAACTATCAGACAAGTATCAGACAAGGTTGACATTAAGTATTTCCCAGGCTCAAAGTTCCATGCTTTCATTCTGATCCATTGCACAAAAGTACCTTCTTCTTCTCAAGTCAGGGGAAGCTTAGCAGACTCTTTAGAACATCCACCAACAATTCTGTGCAGATGGCAGAGAAATTCTGGATGGGGGTTGTAATTAATTCTGCTCCTTGAAATCCTGGGGGGTGTAATGAAGATCAGCAGTCTCCTGGGGGTGTGGAATGATGGACAGAAGAAGCAGTTCTTCCTCCCTGTCAAGGCCTGGACACCTCTTTGGCATCCTGCTGCATTTAGGTGACTGCAATCTTTCCCTCCACCCCCATGCCATCAGTGCATGACCAGCTGTGGGTGTGAAGGGGAACCCATCAGCCCCCAGGTCTGCTGACTGTTTGCCCTGCTGAACAGGAGAGGATTGCACAAAACTTCCAGCTCCAGACCCATTTAGTTGCTTAGTACCTTCCCTGTCCAGGCCTGGGCCCATCATCAGCCATGGTCTCTTGCTGGACACAACCACTCTGAGGAATCAGCATAGGAGGGAATGGGTTCTTGTCCCACACTGCTTCTGTGTGTGTGTGTGTGTGTGTGTGTGTGTGTGTGTGTACACTTGCAGTAGTAGGGATTGAACCCAGGTCCTCAACCATGCTAGGCAAGTGCCCCACCACTAGCCACATTGTTATCCCTTTTCATTTTATTTTAACACAGGGTCTCTCTAAGCTGCCCAGGCTGGCTTTGAACTTGTGATCTCCCAGCCTTAGCCTCCAGAGTAGCTGTGGTTATAAGTGTGTACCCCAGGTCCAGCTTTCACTGTTTCTTATGGTGGAGTTGCCCCACTGGTCACCATGGCCTCCTGCTTCCCTGACCTTTCCTCTTCCTCTAACTCCTCTGGCCCCTCTCTATTCCTCCCCTATCTGCAAAAGTGTCTCCTCATGCATTTCTCCCAGCTGGTCTCTTCTTGACCTCCTCAGAGGTCTTCCTAACCTGTCATTCTGTTGTTCTGTTTTATTTTCTTTACCACCCTTACCATTATTTGCAATTATTTTGTTTATGGATTTCATCATGTTTCCCATAGTACTAAAATATAGGTTCTGGGCTAGGGATGTGGCTCAGTGGCAGAACACTTGCTTAGCAGGCACAAGATCTTGAGTTTGATTACCAGAGTCACAAAAATAAATAGATGTAGAAATAGACACAGAAGTTCTATGGAAGCAGAACTTCTTCATAATTGTCCTAGTGCCTCAAATAGAGTAGGAGATAATAAATGGAGCAAATAAAATATTTTATTCTCATCTATAAAACAGAGGTGACAATATTTATACCACAAGGCTGCTATTAGGATTAGATAAATGTATTTTAAGTGTTCAGAAGGACTAGATTCCAATAACAGGGAGTTTATTCCTATTGTTGCATGGAAAGAAGCAGTGCAGAGCAGGGGCCAAGATGGGAGGCTCCAGAGTCTGACTGTGGCTTTCACACTTACTTAGCTGGCCTTTAGCAAATGACTTAACTTCTCTAAGCCTCAGTTCACTCACCTCTAACATAGTGAAAATAACAGTACTAATTCCTAGGGCTTTGTGTAGATTAAATAAGACAACTCATGAAAAGTACTCAGAACAATGTCTGGAATGTTCCATACTTTAATAAATGTAAGCTATTGCTGTGTGCCAGATATAAGGCTATGCATTTTCCTTGATGCCTTCCATTGCATGCTACTGTACGGCCTGCAAAGCAGTTTTATTCCAGCCCTCTCAGTTCATGCTTCTAAAACCTTATGAGTGACAGAGATTACCCACTCTACTTCATAGCTGATAAAACTGATTCTTTAACAGTTCAAGGAACTTACCTAAGGTCACACAACTAGCCAGAAGCAGAGGAAAAAAAACACCCTTCGGGTTTTCCACTCTTCTCATCACTACCCTTTCCTTACTCCCTTCTCCAACCCACAGCCCCAGGATCTGAAGACAACATGGGGCCAGCATGGAGAAACTCTGCCATACTGCATAAGTAGTACTGCTAAAAATAAACAGAAGCCCCAGGCCTCTGCACACCAGCTGAGACCAACTGTGCCTCCACCAAACCTGTGCCCTTATAGGCCAGTTGAGGGTTTGGCAAAGGCACAGAAGCAGATGGAGCCTGTGGCTTTCACTACTAGGGCAGCCTCAGAGTTCTGGTGTATTCCGGCTTCAAAACAGTCCCGCATTGGCTGGGGCAGGTAAGAGCTGGTGCTGGAGGGGCCACTGAGGGCTTCTGCAGCTGTTTCCAGCAGGCACAGTACAGTCCCTGTGCATCTGGGTCTTCCCTGTGCATCAGCTGGATCCCATTATCCCTCTAGATCTGGGCCCTTGCCTGGGGGCAGCGTCTGTCCACAGAAAGGTTTTCAAAGGTGTCCTGACCAGGCCCTGGCAGCTCTTCCTGTATCAGTGACAATCCAGGAAAGGGACTCTGTGTATAGTCCATGGAATCCAAGGGGCTGGACGCAAATGAAACAAGGGGGAAACAGCTATGCACAGGGAGAGGTGGGGCCTCATCAGTCTTTTCAGCTTCCAGCGGGAGCAGATTTGTTGTGACTAATGCATCAGGCTTTAAATAGTTTCTCATGGCATACTGATCAGCCCAAGGCACAACAGAGGCAAATGCAGTTTCCAAAACGAGAGGACTGCTACTCAGAAAACATTCATCTGCAGGCGGAAGCCCACCCTGCTCAGCTCCTTAATAACACACCAAGGCACAGAGAGCTGGGACAAGAAGGAGATAACATGGAACCAGTCAGAATGGAGGATTTTAAGTGTGAATCTACCATCCCCTTCCTCGAAACCCCTTTAGGATTGCTCTTGCCCAGAACAAATTCTTAGCACGAACTTCTAGGCTTTTCAGGAATTGGACCTATGCTGGGTTGAATAATGTTTCTCCTAAATTCCTGTCCTTCTGGAACCTCAGAATATGACCTAATTTGGAAATAGGGTCTTTGTGGTTGTAATTAGTTAAAATGAGTTCATCCTGGATTAGGGTTGGTAATAATTGCAATAACTGGTGTCCTTATAAAGAGGACATGTGAAGATACAGGAGACTCAGAGAAGAAGACCAGGTGACTATAAAGACAAAGATTGGAGTTGGAATGATGTGTCTATAAGCCAAGGAGTACTAAGAATTGCTGGAAGCCACCAGAAGCTGGGGAGAGGCATGGAGAAGATTCTCCCTCACAGCTTCCACAAGGAACCAACTTTGCTGGCACCTTGATTTTGGATGTCTAATCTTCAGGACTGTGAAAGAATAAGCTTCCATTGTTTCAAGCCACCTAGTTCATGGTATTTTGTGCTGGTGATCCCAGGAAATAAAGACAATTCCCAACATACATGTCTAGCCTTCTCCCATCAAACTCACCATCCTCACATGCCATGCATACAGGAGGTAGCTGTGCACATTTAAAAGAAATAGAATGACAGAGTTCAAGTTTTGCTCCTCATTTTAGCTGCTGTGTGACTTTGGACAAACCAATTCCCTTTTCTTATTTTTCATTTCTCTAATCTGTAAAATGAAAATAACAGAAGGGCTATTGTCAGGGTTTAAATGTGCAAAAATACATGTGAAAAGAGAGTGACTCTATCAGTCAGAAGAATTTTTCTTGGAAAGGCATTGAATTTATTTGGAAAACACAGCTAAATAAATCTCTTGCGGAAGGGTGCACCCCAAAGGTCATGATCAAGAACTGGAGGGCCCCTGTTGATTAAGATGATGGATTTGTAATGTGTAGATTGGGGGTGATGGTGATAAGAGATGGCTTGAGGAATGTGACGTTCACAGGGAAAGATCCTGAGAGAAAGAGGGCTGGCCAAAGAGGGTGGGAAGGAAGGGGGAGGTATGCTCTTCCATACCATTATAGGCGAAGGAGAGTTTGAGGAGAAAACAGAAACCCCTAGTGGATATTTTCAGTTGTTTATAGCAAAGCAAACCAGATAAGCTCATCTCTCCATATCATTCCTCTACAAAATATCCAGACAAATCTGAATTGGGGACCCATGTCTTTATGATCAGTAGTTCTTATGGTTCAAACCTGGAGAGGTACTAAGTTTGAGAGCTGGATTGTCATGGGAGTAAAAGCCATGCAGACACATGAACTGGAAAAGCAGGGGCCTGGGTGACATCTGTTTTAGTACACATGACAGTGGTCAGCATGTTGCAGGTAATTCACAAACATTATATGTAAATGCTTGCTTCAGCCTCAGCCCTGGCCTTCCTGACCTCCTCCCGCCTGGCTCCTGCCTAGGCTTGGAATACCTTCAGCTTCCTCCAGAATTTCTTCAACTATTTAGATCCTACCCGCCCTTGGAGGATCAGCTGCCTCCTGCAGGTAGTCTCCACTCACCTTCCTAAGAAGAAAGGACGATTTTCCATCCTCTCAACTTTGTGTAGCTAACTCCCCCCATGTTAACAGCTACTGTATTCTTGCTGGAGCTAAAGCTAATCATTTAAAAAAAAAAAAAAAGCCACACAAGGCAGTTAAGGGAAGGTCAACTCAGAGAACTCAGAACAAAGAGAAAGGCCCAGAAGGGGGAGGGAAAACAGAGAAGCCAGGAGGAGGTGACACTGAAAACCTCAACTGGCCAACATTTTTCATGGCCATTGTATCCTGGGCTGAACCAATGGGACAGCAGGGAAGGTGAATATCTCTAGCAGGTCCTTCTGTAGAACTGAAACCCCAGTATTTCCCTATCTTTGGAGTGTCATTCTAAAGCACATTGAAAACAGTGCTGCATGGTATCTAATTTCCTGGAAGCTCTTTGTAGCCATGTGGATGAGAGGGACCTATCTTCACCCAAGCTTTCTCTCACCCTCCCTTTGAGCAAATAAATACACCCACCATGGGCTGAAATGGGCATAGGCTCAAAGCTGGAGCAGGTGAGATGCTTAGACCCACTCACAGAGGACACTGTAAAGGAGCTCTCCAGGAGGGAGTGTAGCTCATGAAATAACTCCATTTGCCTTTCAGTGGGGAGTACAGAAGACAGCCAGGTGTGGCTCCACCTCTACCTGTCCTGCCTTCAGCAGGTTTTCTGGAGCCTGGGCTGCTGGGCTGCTGGGAGTCAGAGATACAGGAATAAGACATTCACTTGTGTTCTCAAGAAGTCCTTGTGGAGGGGCTGGAGCAGTGGCTCGGCGGTTATGGTGCTTGCCTGGCATGTGCAAGTGCACAGGTTCAAACCTCAGCATCCACATACACAACTAAGTGTGTCAGAACAATGAAAACCATGTGAAAAACTCAACAAAAATTGATTCTCTCTCTCTCTTTCACTATCCTTCTCTCAAAAAAAAAAAAAAAAAAAGTCCTTGTGGAGGGGTTGCCCGGGAGCAACAAACACATGCAGTGTGACTAGCGCAAGGGCAGAGTAGCCAGGGGAGCAGCCTAGGAAGGAACCTAAACCCAGGAGCCGTGAAGGATGAAGAGAAATTATGATAGTTCTCAAGTCTAAGACTTACTACTGTTCGAATATGCACACTAACTGCTAGAGTCATCCTCATTTCAGAAGTATAAATGTATGATTTTGGGGGAAAACAGAATCAGACTGTCAGGTAAAGAAGGGGGAGAGGCTATCAAGCAGAGGGAACAGAATATACAAAGGCTCAGATAAAACCACAACCATGATCTAGGCAACATTCTAGTAAGTGTATGAAGAGGACTCAGGGAAGTGGGGAGTGTTTTGAACAGGCATGGACTGCTGTAGCAGCATACCACAGACTGTGGCTTTAATAGCGAGTACTTATTTTTCACAGTTTTGGAGACTGGAAAGCCAGATCAGGGTGTTAGCATGTGTGGGATTGGGGTGATGGCCCTCTTTTTGGTTCACAAAAGCTGTATCCTCATGGGGTGGAGAGAGAGAGAGCTTAGTCCTTCACCTCCTCACAAGGACAGGAATGCCATCCTGGGGGCTCAGCCTGCTTCTCATGACCTTAGCTAAATACAATTACTTCCCAATGGCCCCATCTCCAAATGCTATCATATTGGGGATTAGAGCTTCCATATGAATTTGGAGGAGACACAGATATTTAGTCTATAGCACTACGTTTGCATTAATTGAAGTTAATGACCATGAGAATAATCATTGTTTGTCCAAGGCTCAGTGAGGAGAAATTCCATCCTAGTGTTATCTATGACAACACACAGCTGGAAACAACATAAAAGTCCAACTGTCTAGATGACTTAAATAATGATGGCACCTTCATAATCCAAGTTGACTATGTACAAAAATATGTAATGACATGGAAAGATGATCCTGCTGTAGTAAGTCTTTTAAAATATGGGTCACAAAATGCATTGTTGAAAAAACAGGAAACTAATCAAAATATTCACAATTGTTATCTCAGGAGCAGGATTATGGGGGATTTCTAATCATCTTTCTCTCTTGTCTATATGGCTGAAATTTTCTACAATAAATATGTAAGATTTTTAAATGAAAGAGGAAGGTTTCTTTGGAGGGTGGTAGTTGTGTGTAGATATGTGTGTACGAGTATGTACTTATTGGCAGGCATGACCTAGGAAAAGTGGGAGATATGAGTGTGGCCCTCTCGGCCAGAATGACTGCACACATACCTATCCTGGAGTCCAGGATAGCATTCCTACTGCTCATTGTCACCTGAGTACACTCATATGTGTTTTTCCAAATGGCCATGATCAATCATGGCCATAATCTTCCTCTTATATAATCAATTTAAATGACACAGGCACATTTACCTTCCAAGATGGGAATGTAATTTGTTCTTGGGTCAAAGGTTCCTTCTGACAACATTTATTTGTCAGCAAATCAGCATTGACAGATGTGACTGTTGGCCTATTTTTGGAGAGGTGACAAGGACATGAAAGAAGTTCCAAGATGGAGAGATGGTTTTAGACTTTGAAGGTCCCGTGAGATCAGAGAATTAAAGGAAAGATCTTTGCCATTTCAGGCAAATATCTGAGCTAGTACCTGACTATCAAAGTCAAGCCTAAGAGGATAGAGTGCGGAGTAGAACACCATTCACTTTTCCATCTGATCCCTCCAAATTCTGCACCGTAAAGGACAAGTGAATCAGACACAGGTCCAGCTGTCATGGAGCTTATGTTCCACTGTGAGAGAAAGATGAAAACAAATACACATGCGCTATAAAGACAGGCAGTGTCAGTGCTATGAAAATAGAAGGATATGAACAGAGAGTACTGGGGTGCTATTTAGATGGGTTGGTCAAGGCAGAACACAGTTAATAAGGAAGTAAGGGAGCAAGCACTTTATCTATGAAAAAGCATTTAAGATGGTGGGGGTATCAGTAAAGGTCCTGAGTTGGGATCATGCTCAGAAAACTTGAAACACAGTAACACCACAACCTATGTGGTTAGAGCAGAGTAAAAACTGGAAAACTCCTAGGGCAATCCTCTGTAGAGGTTCAGGTATAGTCCATACACATATAAGTACCCCGTACCTTGCCTTCTGCGTATCAGATTTCTCCTACCACCACCTCCAGACCAAGAGGGAGTGAGTCATTGAAAACCTGGCCTATTTTCCAGCAGTATAGGGTATTGGCAAAGAGATTAGGCTTTGAAGTCAGATACCCGTTACCTCTCTGGTAGCAAGGTGCCTCCCTAATCTGTAAGCCCTGCAGTGTGCTGATAAACTGGATCTCCCTTGGGGGAGGAGACAATGGAGGAAAACCTTGAGTTGGAACATCTGCCAATTTCTGTGGTATAAATACTCAGCCACTGACATGGCATTATTGCTAATGGATGTGGTGAGAGATGGATACAACTGGCTCTCAAGAGCTAATTTCAGCCAGCACCAGCATACCTTTGCCTCAGTTTCGTTATCTTTAAAATGGATTTCCTCTCTAGAGTACTTAGGGAGGATTAGATGAGGTATACATAAAAAGCACTTGGCACAGTGCACAGCATATGCTTAATACTCCATAAACAAGAGCTGCACTTCTCACTCAGTAGGGTGTTGAATCTGTCTGGCACTTGTATGTAGAAATGAATTATCGAAGAAGAAAAGGCAAAGGGCCAAGAAGAGAGCTGGATCCCTATTCTGACTGTCTCCCTTTCCTCATGTGACTTTGGGCAAGTTGCTTTTCTTCTCTGGGCTTCAGTTATTCTATCTGCAGTGAGGGGTAGAACTATTTATAAAGTCCCTTCCTGATTGCATGTTCTGCAACTTCCTAATTAGGGGAATGTTCTGGAAGCAGCATCAACAGACTGGCGCAGCATTGTTACCAAGGCAGCAAGATGATGGGGTGGAGTTGGCTAGAAATCACCAGTACTAAAAGCTATCTGGTCAGAGACGGCAAATGCATGCAGAGTCTAAGACAGAAAGCCTGAGTGAGTTATTTTCTGGCAAAGGGCAAGGAATTGTTTAAAAGGTCAAAAGAGGTGAAAGAAAAATGGGGGTGGGGGGAGAAAGGTGGCATATGGAAGTGGTGAGAGAAAAAGAAGATTCATATAAGTAAGAAGGCTCAAGATTGATAGATTTTTCAGAAAATGTCTTTAACATTTTAGAAAAGAAGGCTATTTCTGCCAAACCTTGTATGTGAAGAGAGAAAAGAATTTAGGAAGGAGCTATTGATAAAACTTTGGGTGAGCTGAG
>PVKS010010390.1:0-60361 GCA_004027875.1 Aplodontia rufa | reverse complement strand
TTAGCACATGTGTCTGTGTGTCTGTCTGGTCTCTCTCCTCTTCAAAGCCATGAGGATTAGCACATGTGTCTGTGTGTCTGTCTGGTCTCTCTCCTCTTCAAAGCCATGAGGATTAGCACATGTGTCTGTGTGTCTGTCTGGTCTCTCTCCTCTTCAAAGCCATGAGGATTAGCACATGTGTCTGTGTGTCTGTCTGGTCTCTCTCTCTCTTCTTCAAGGCTATGAAGATTAATATGTGTGTCTGTGTGTCTGTCTGGTCTCTCTACTTCAAGGTCACAAGGATTAGCACATGTGTCTGTGTGTCTGTCTGGTCTCCCTCCTTTCCTACAAGGCCATCAGGATTCTATCATGAGGCAGAACCTAATTTTAATCCTTACCATTTTCCCAAGCCCCACCTCCAAACACTACAGTTGGATTGAGTCTCCACCCTTTTAACGTGTCACCATGAGGGCTGAATTTCCTCATGAGTTCAGGGGGACAAACCACAGTAATCCAGCTACAAATACAACCACAGGAGCAGGGGAGAGGAGAAAAGAGAGCAGCAGGTGGAACATCATGCCCAAGAACCAAGCCCCCGTTAGCCTTGACCTGTGGAGGTGAGCAGCTGTCCTGGGAGGGGAGGGTGACCCTGCAGTCCTCACAGGAATACTTATGCAAGCCAGGGGGCAGGCGGAGCAGTCCCCGACTCTCAGAGGGGCTCAGAGAAGAAGCAGTTTCAGAAGTGGGTCCAGAACTGTGCCTGGTCACTTGAGTTGATTCAAACATGCACCATGCGAGTCCCTTACCCAAGGTCACACAGTCGGTCTGCGTATTTGAAACCGTCCACTTCTCCCAGGCCAGGACCCCGTTTGGCCTCTGATGTTCAGTCCTAACAGTGCTGAGACTAACTGGACCCCAAGCACGTCCAGTTATTCATCAAGGTTTGACAATTTGCTGCAAAACTGCTCAAAAACGAAAGAATGGATGCAGAAGACATTGCAGGACGGGCAGCCGCAGAAGGCACGCATTGGCCCCAAACAGCTGCAGCAGACCCCATGCCAGCCTGGCCTCACCGGATGAGACCTGTAAACAATGGGCAGAGGATGCGGCTCAGCGCCCCTGGGTTCAGTCCCCAGGACCAAAAAATAAAAATAAAAATACAATCCCCAGAACACCTGTGCCCTCCATGAGGGTCTGAGCTGCTGGCCCTCCTCTAAGACGTTTGTAAGCACAGCTTGACATAAGTCAATACGGCGTGTCACTGAAAATCCATGAGTTATGGCCCCTGATAATGACTGCTTAAAAATTAAAAGGGAATGACGAAGCGACCTCTATCTGATTCAGAGAAAGCCGGGATATGTCTGCCATTGATTGCTTAAATATATTTTGCACCTTTCAAGGACAATTGCTGAAGGAGAAAATCAAATAGCTGGTCTCCAAAAGGTGAAGGCGGCAGTCTTGCTATTGGGTCCCTTTCTCCTCCAGGGAGAGTCCAGGCTGACAGGGGCTGGGGAGAGAGCAGCGGTAACAGCCACTGATCAAAAAAGGAAAGAAAAAAAGATGAAGAAATAGAGATTAGAAGATTTCGTACTGAAATAAAGAAATTCATGTTGCCTTAAATATAATTTGTGTTAGTTACATTTCAATTCCTAATTTATACATAGCAGGGTTGATAAAGAATTACATTATAACAAAATTAGCCAGAATAATTAGCATAGTGTATGTGCCGCTGATTAAGCACCCAGCGGATAGCGAGGTGATTAAGAGCAGAGAGTGCGGCATTCTGAGGCTTGGTCATCTTATTATCTGCCTAACAAGTGCCTCATCTTTACCTCCCTTCTGATTTGAAGTCTGATAACCGTCTCTAATAATGCTCATTTTATTTCTTTAAATTGCTTGCTCCGTTTTGGATTATTTTCCTGTGGTCACTACCCGTCCTCTCTGTGCTGACACAAACGTGCTCAATTTCTTCTGGAATGTAAAGCATTTGCACTTGGAAATCCAAGCTCACAACTCTCAAATCCCTAATGCTTGTTCTGGGGATGCAGCTCAGTGGTGGAGCTCTTGCCTGGCGTGTGCGAAGAGGCCCTGGATTCCATTCCATCCCCAGCACCCAGGAAAAAACAAACCTAACTTGGGGCTGGAGCGGTGGCTCACTGCTTGGAGCACTTGCCTGGCAGGTGCAAGGACCCGACTTCAAACCCCAAAACCACATACACAACTAAGTGCTGGAGAAACAAAGGCCAGGTGGAAAAATAAATGAAATTGATTCTCTGTCAAGAAGAAAAAGAAGAAGAAAGAAGAAGAGGAAGAGGAAGAGGAAGAAGAAGAAGAAGGAGAAGGAGAAGAAGAAAAAGAAGAAGGAGTGACCAAGTATCTGAGCACTGTGGCTCAGCCAAGTTGACACACAAAAACATTAATTATAGAGAGAAGAGAGAAGGTAACAAAGGGAAGAGGTGGCAAGGTCGAGATCCCAGGTGCAGACTTGTAAAATCCATGTGGCACTCCTGGGCCCCTCAGAGGCCACAACACACTTGGACTAAGCAGGGAAAACACTGGAACAGCTATGTTTGTGTGCAGGTTGACATGGGAACACCCAGCAGTATTGAAGACTGAGGTCACCATGAGAAAAGGACCCACCCCCATTCCCGGGAAGGCAGGAAAATCAAGACAGTGATTTGCCTCTGCACGGGTCAGGACACTGTCACTTTGAACCACATTGATTAGCCGTGAGGAATGGGGGGGCCATAGCTAGTGTTAGCTTCTTTTTGGGTCCTCTTGTGTATGATTCTGTCTCCCTGCAACCAGCCAGTCCTCCTCTGAATTCAGGAACCCAAGATCCCAGGCCACTCTGCTCAGTTCAAGGCCTGTCCACCTTTCGGGCACCCACACTGTCCTTCTGGATGAAGCAGAATGTGTGGTCTAAACATCAGAATATGTTCCTGATAGCAGAACAGAGGGGCCCAGCCCAGTGTCAGGTGAGTCTCCAAAGTTTCAGGATAGAGCCTCACTTTTGACCAAAGGAGACAGCACTGTTGAGAGCTGCCCTTCTTTCGCGCCCACAAACACGCCCAGCGCCCCCATCTCTAGGATGTGCCTCCCTGCTGCGTGGGGGAGGCCACGTCACAGCTGCCTGGGGCGGTGGCCTGGCTGTAAGGGAGCCAGCAGAGCATCTGCTATTTATAGCCACCCCAGAGCTCCCTGGGCAGCTGCTGACTTTGGCCTGAGATTAGAGGAAGAGGGGAAGGCCTGGTCCTCACACAAACGACTTTACAATGTCCAGCTTGGATTACCTGCCCGATTACCCCGTCAATTCAGATTTAGTGAGGAGATTAAAGACCGCCCTGGCCACCAAGGACGAAGGGGCGCTGAGGGCGCTGATCTGCACGGAGGTGGAGCCCGTGGACGCGGTGATAGAGCTGGCCAATGACGACTGGATGAAAGAGCCCTCCGCTCAGCTGCCACCCGGCGTGCTGCTAGGTAACCTGAAAGAGGCCACCGGGGAAACTAATCACTAACTCGCGCTCCCCGGGGGCTGCTGCTGGAGTAGAGGGGCAGACGGTGGGAAAGGGTGCGTGGACGTCGGATTCCTACACACGTGCAGATTTGAGCAGGCAGAGGCCAGGAAGAGCAGCAGGCAGATGAGCAGGATCAGTATTTTCAGTGACCCTGGACTACAGGGGTGCAAACCAGGGTGGCCTCCATGGACGGGCAGTGGCTGGGCAGACGTCCTGCAGAAGCAGCTCCTGTCCAAGGTCGCGGTGGCCTCTGTGCACGGCTGGGGTCCTGGCAGAGCGTTTGAGGAAGGGTTTGCCCCTGGGCACGGGTGCAGGGCTCCTGCTTTATCCCCTCCTGGCTTCAGGTACCGTCTGTAGGGTTGACGCGTGGCTCCGTTAGCTTTCACATAAACACACACGCATGCTGCACACGGCGAGGACATGCGTGCCACCTGAGTCACAGCACAGCACCCACAAAGTAATTAAAAAGAGAGAAGACCATCCTGATGCCACTGTCCCCACCCAGTGGCTGTTCTCGCCTCTGTGGTTTCCCACGCTGGTCCTTTTGCAGGCGCGAACCTTGCCCCTTACGACCATATCATAGCGTTCCGTGTCCTTTCTTAAGATCTAAAAAATCTGTTTCACATGCAGCCACAAAGTCTTCCTGATTTCAATCACCTAATGTGTGTGTCGGCTTTGTGTTGCTGTGACCAAAATATCTGTCAGGACAAGGAGGAAAAGCTTAGTTTGGCTCACGTTTCAGAGGTTCAGTCCACGGTCAGCTGATGCCATGGGTCCGAGTGAGGCAGAGCATCACGGTGGAAGGGAATGGTGGGGGGACAGCTGCTCAGCTCATGACAGCCAGGAAGCAGAGGGAGCACAGCACGGGGACAAAACATGAACCCCAAAGCCACCCCTCCTGCCACACCCCACCTGCCTACAGTCACCACCCGGCCCTATAGCTCCGGAGCTTTCACAACAATGTCTTTTCAGAGAAAGAGGGACAGTGAGAGAGGGAAAAAGAGATGATCAATTTTATTGAGTTTTTCATTGCTCCAATATTTCACTGTGTTCGTGGTGCTGTAGCTCGAACCCACATCCTCATGCATACCAGGAAACCACAGAGACACCACTCCAGCCCAAGATTTTTCAAATTATTAATCCACAAAATGGATTAATCCACTGATTTGATTATGGTTCTCGTGATCTGATTTTGAGCTTTCGGGGACTCCTCATATCCAAGCCATGACCCCCGCAGCAGAGGTGACTGATCACAAGACACTTTGGCCAAATGCCTGCTGGAGGAGGGTATTGGTTTATATTTTATTTTTGTTCCTATAAATAATGCTGTAATTAGCATCTTCATTAGAATTCTTGTGACTTTTATCTTATTTGGGGTTTATCCTTAAGCTAAGCTCCTAGGAGCCCAACACTGGAACAAGAGTATAAAATTTCCTCGAGTGTATTTCAAATTGTTTTCCAGAAGGGCTTCTGTTCCCTCCGACAGCGCGAGGCTCACCGCCTCTCCAGCAGGAGCAGTGCCGGTTACGAATCTTCACAAATTGCCAACTTGATCACTGCGTGTGGGCCACTCTGCTGCCCGCCCGTCCATCCCTTCTTTACCGGCCAGGACAAAGATTCTTTGCCTTTCTCTGTGGGCCTCTCCTGTTCCTTTGAATGCTTTCTGTCACTTAGTAGGACATCTGCACGTAACATAGGTGGTCGTATGTGCTGAAGATGTCACCTGATCTGTGACTTCCTTTTAATTGTACTCCCATGATGCCAGTCCTGGGCCTGTGGGATGTCAAGGGCTCCTCTCTGCCCAATCCAGAGCTTCCGAGGAACGTGCAGGAATGCCATGTGTGCTCACACGTGTGCACACAGATAATGCATGTGTGTGCCTCCCAGGGGCTGGAGGAGCTCTTACAGGGAACTGCTCGGGACACTGAGACAGGGAATGCGGCTTTCAAAGGGATGAGCAGTCCAGGACAGGGGTCTCGGGCACCCACCCGCCACCCCAACCCCAGGCAGCATTCTTCCTAGACTGCCCCTCACTGGGGGTTGAGAAGCTGCTTTAGGCTTTAGGGAGAAGCTGCCCCTGTTTCTTCTTTACCTTGGTCTTGCTAATATCTTGGGTCCATGGGCCCAGGAGCCATCATCCCAAACTTGATTTGGTGCAATTCTCCAGGAGATGGCCCTGGGGCCCAGAGGGGGCCTGTCTAGCACCTGGAGTGCTAAGCTATGTATTTTGTGCCCGCCTCGAGCCCTCCACATGAGGTGATCTCTGTGAGCTACCTCAGTCCATCCTTGGCCCTCTGGGTCCTGTTGGGTGCAGCTCACAGCTGGTGTTGGCAGGAGAGGAAAGGGCAGGGATTTGCCCTGGGGCCCTTCCCTGCCAAATGGGGGCTTTGGTTTGTGCAAGTCCTGCTACGGGCCCAGCTCCTGGCTGCAGCGCTCTCCTCCTTGCCGGCCTCCAGGTAAGGACCGGGAGCCTCCCACTGCGGCTCCTGCCACCCCTCCTGGCTTCCCTCAACCCTGCTACCTTTCCTGAACCCCAAGGTTGGCCGCCACCTCCCGCGGGATTCTGGCTGGAGCAGGTGTCTGCACACATGTCCCAGCCAGCCAGGGCTGGGGCCTTTGGAACCACCCCTCAGTCCCATTTCTCTTCACAGTTGCCTGGCGAAACCTGCTCCATGCCCCGCGCTCTACAGAGTGCGAAACTGTGAGGCTCCTGTTGGGAGCGCCTCAGTCCCTTATCCAGCGGGTCTGTCCACTCACGGACGACGGACCTGTGGACCATGCTCTGCTGGGTGGCATCATCGAACACGGGGCAGTTGGAGGCTGAGGACGTGTCTTAGGGGCCAGGGTGGCTCCTGGTCATTTCACATCAGGGTGGTAGCACATTGGATGGATAGTTGTGTGGCCTGGGGGTGTCACCACCAGAGCTTGCACTGAGAGAGCTGGCTGGACTTCTCCCGAGGACAGAGGGGCCACATGTGATGTGCCACTCTTGATAAACTGGGAGACTAGGGCTTGAAAGAAGCAAAGAAGGGCAGGAGGTGGGTCCAGTTAGGAGAGACTGAAGGCTGCACCCTGGCTAGGGTCTGGGGTCAGGCAGTGGGATCAACATAGTCCAAGGGACAGAGACAGGCCAGGATAGGGATGCTGGGAGAAGGGTGTGGTGAGGGGCAGGCAGCTGGAAGATGGAACCCAGGGACACCTGTGACGCTGCCAGGTATGAAGTTCTGCTCTGTGACAGAGTGCGGTGTGGAGAACTCCCTCCCATAGGCTACTGAGTCAGCTGCCCTCATCGCGGACAGCTCTCTGGAAGCCAGGAGCGGCAACCTCACCTCCTCCTCTGCCAGAGCAAAATACCCTTACTCTGCATTTGTTACCAAAATACATGGTTGTCTTAGTATATTTTATGCTACTATAACAAAACACCTAAAGCTGTATACTTTATGAAGAAAAGAGGTGCTCAGAATGGTAGTGCACATAATCCCAGGTACTTGAGGAGGACTGCAAGTTGACGCCAGCCTGAACAACTTAGGTCAGACCTTAAAAATCAATTTTTTTAAAAAAGTGTTTTTTAAAGGGCTGGGGATGTAGCTCAGTTAGAGCATTTACCTAACATGCAGGAGGCCCTGGATTCAATCCCCAGTATTGGGGGTGGCGGGGGGAGGTTTACTAAGCTCATCATTTTGGAGGCTGAAAGTCTAAGATGAAAGGAAGTCAGGGACCAAGAGGGGCCAGCCTACTCTTTTCTTTTCTTTTTTTTAAGAGAGAGGGACACTGTGTGAGAGAGAGAGAAAATCAATTTTTATTGAGTTTTTCACATGGCTTTCATTGCTCCGACACTTAGTTGTGTATGTGGGTGCTGGGGTTTGAACCCGTGTACTTGTGCATGCCGGGCAAGCGCCGTAACCACCAAGCCACTGCTCCAGCCCCAGCCTTATTTCAATGCAATTTTCCTCAGCATATAAGTCAGGTCCCAGGAGATCTGCACCAACCCTTCTACAAGCAGCCCTCCGTGCTTTAGCCACCTGCCGCCAGGCCCCATGTCAGAAAGTCTCCAGAGGCTCCCAAGAGCACTGGGGACCAGGCTTCTAGCAGTGAGCCTTTGGAGGTCACACTTAGACCATGTCCAGCCGTGGCCCCTGGCTACCGTTTCTATTCCCGCCTGATGTTCAAGCTCAGATGCACCTCCCCAAGAGCAAGGACCATGCCTGCCTAGCGCTAGGTGTCCACAGCCTTATCTGGGCTACAGCCCTGAGGAGCTAAGACTCGGGGTGTGCTGAGTGCCAGGGGCCAGCCATCCTCTGCTGACATTCATTGGGTGGGCATAGACTGCATTTCCAGACTCGCCTGGAATTCATTTTTCTGCAAAGGAATCTTTAATTCTATTTCTGCAAAGCCAAGCCTGTACCATCTAATGCTGGTGACAGTTTCATGATTCGTCCTTGTGCCTTCTCATTACCAATCTGCCCATTAGGCACCAAGAACACAGAAAGGGAGAAAGGACGGCTGGGGGAGGGTGGCGAGGCCCGTCTTACCCCCTTGTGCATCAACTGTGCAACTTGGTAACTGGTGTAATCAAACTACTTACGGAACAACTGATTACTAATTGCTATTATTAAGGATGTCAGCATCCTATGATTCTGCTGCTGATATATTATATACAAGTCAAGATGCTACTTGAATTCCTGATTGAAATAGAAAAACAGAGGCATTATGTTGTGTTTGGGGTAATGGTATTTAAGCATCCAGAGGAAAGTTAAAGAAATACTAATTGGGTCGTTATTAGGAGATCTCGCCAGCACACGTGTGGGTGGGAAACAAGCGTGGGTGAACATGCAGTGGACACGCACACACAAGTGAAGCTGGGGTCTGTGTTTGCGATCACACTTCTAGTCCACGGTGGGACACTGGGCACACCGGGGCTGCATCCACTGCCCCCAAGCGAGCCGTCCTTCCCTGCGCACGGGGAGGGACAGCACCAGCACAAACAGCTGGACAGAAGCTGAGCAAGGGCAGCTCTAGTGCTGGGCCAGCGCGATGGTGTGGGCATGCACATGGGGAGAGCAGAAGCCCACCAGTGAGGTGAGCCAGGTACTCATGGGGGCTCTGCCACCACCCACGTGACCTTGACTGCTTTGGCCCACTTGTCAGAACCTTAATTTCTCCATTTAGAAAAAAAATGAGATTATTCTGTGTGGCCTGCAAGGGTCTGTAGGAACTGGACCAGCAAGGGTTCGAGGCCTGATTGTGTCGGGGAGGTTAGCATCACTCCTTCCGCCCCAGCGGCCTTCCCAGGAGTGGCTCAGCCGAACAGGGGGCTGTGGAGACCTTCCCTGCCTTCACCACAGGGGCTCCGCAGCCTGTTTCAGATCAGCTGGGCAGCGAAGCTATCAGATGCAGGCAGCTGGAGGACTGGCTTCCAAGACATGTACAGAGCAAGTAGCCATTTGCTCAGGACTTAGGAGACCAAGTCCCCAGCCCGTTAGACCTGGAATCAGGCAGAGAGACGCACCGACAACACAGCAATTATTTTCCAGCAGAGGAAAACGAGACTCAGAGTGGAGTTCCACCCCCAGGTCCCACAGCAATGGGCAGCATGAGTCCTGTCTCTCCCCCGTGCCCCAGTGCTGCAGTTCACCCTGCAGCTGCACTTACAGACAGGACCCCCAGGCTCACGTGTGCTCACTGTGGCCGATGACCAGTAAGGAGCAGAGTGGACCCCAGGTGGTTCCTGCCCTGGAGTCCAGGGCTCTTGCTGCCTGCCCACTCAGAGGTACTGTGCAGCAAATGCATGAAAGAAATGCCACCCGTGAAGCCCCTTTGAACCGACAGTACGCACACACCTACACATACACGTTCATGCTCATGAGCACAAACACTCATGCACACCCAATGTCGATAGCCCGGAGTCTCTGGGTCCAAATAACTCTGCAAAAGTAATCAGAAAAAGAGAAAATAGATGGATGAGCAGTGTGCTTGTCTGGAGAATAAAAGCCGAAACTGGAAGCAAGAGGTCACCCACGACAGGGAAGGAAAGAGAAGCATCCGCCAACTCAGCTACTCGCCCGGCCAGAGAACGTGGGGGCAGGGAGACCCTGCTCGAAGCAAAATGAAATTAAACCTTTCTAAGCACTTATAAATCAGCACCTAATGACACTAGCCCACCACCAGCCTGAGCATTGCTCTTATTACTTTGATTCACAAGCCAGGAAAAGATCCGAAATTATGCACAAATTATTGTCCCATCTTCTTAATTAACGCTGATTGCAAAATTCTTGCTAAAGTCCTTGCTAACAGACTCAATTATGCGCTGCCTGAATTGATTCACCCAGATCAAGTGGAATTTATTAGAAATACACTTTCCTACAATAACATCAGATTATCTTTGAATATAGTTAAATTATTTAGGAATAAGATGGCTGCTGTATCAGCCCCTGCTTTAGATGCAGAAAAAATCTCTCCCCACCTAAAATTAGAATATTTCTTAGCTTTCTACAAGACGCCCCCCCAGCAGCGCTTATTTTTCCAGAAGCAGGTTGGATCATGCTGTGAGGAGATGATATGCGTGCCTTAGAGCTAATGGTCCAGCTTCAAAGGCACATGGGCAGGAAGGAAAACCCTACAGGGTTGTGCCTTGGCTCCCCCCAGGACGAACCGTCGCCACCTTGGAACACGGTGAAATTGCAATTAGACCAAATCAGGATATTTTCAGAATCAAAATTGAGAAACAGGCTAATAAAGAAATAATGTATGCTGATGACATCCTTCTATTAGCATCACTCCGGAGCACGCTGGAGAGCTCCGAAGGAACAAAAAGAAACGAGTATAATAGGGAAGAGGATGTTGTGCCTTCCCAGATGAAGGCGGCTGCCTGCGATGGCCGTCTGCTTGAGCCGGCCTCGCTCGGAGGGAACACACTCAAGCAGCAAGCATGCCCCTGGCCACCTACCCGCTCTGTTCCCTGTCACCACCTAATACCAACGTCAGCACCCTGACACCGAATGCGGGCTGGGTTGCTCTTATTCTCCATACCTGTGCACACAGTAGGCCTAAAATAAATGCTTATGGACCAAACAGCATAGCTGTTAGGAATGGCAGTCTTCCAGACAGACCCTGCAAAGCTGGGCGTGCCCCAGCAGACTGTGATGGAAGAAGGGGGCTGCCAAATAGAGGAGACAGAGTAGCCAAGGGCGAGTGAGCAGGGGACACGCACAGGGCACGGGGACCCAGCTGGAACTGTGGTGGGGTCTGCGTTGTGGACACAGACTCTAGACGTAGTGTCTACACTTATTTGGAAAGGCAGTGAGGAGCCATTCAGCAGAGGAATGTGGTCATATAACCTGGAGGAAAAAATCCACACAACTCTTCTACGTAGGTAGAAAGGGTAGAGTGGAGAGGCTGACGCCCAGAGAGCGGCCAGCTGTCCCCATGCCCACCAAGCCCCTCCCTTGCATTCAGAATCCCTCTGGAAACACAAATGGCCCACCTGGAAAAAAAATACATGGGCTGGAGCGGTGGCTCAGCGGTTTCGGCGCTTGTCTGGTAAGCATGAGGACCCAGGTTCAAAACCCAGCACCATGTACGCAACTAAGTGTTGGAGCAACTAAGGCCATGTGAAAAACTAAATAAAGTTGTTTCTCTCTTTCTCTGTCTCTCTCACTGTCCCTCTCTCTTTAAAAAAAAAAAACATACATGATCCCACCACTTGAAGCTGGGGTTGGTCTGGAAGGATCTAGTCAACAGTGGACTTAACAGCAGATCGTGGAGGACAGGAAAAGAACCAGCAATTTTGAAATCATCAACAAAAAGTTCCCAGTCTTACAAAAATGAAGATGGCTGAAAATAAAGCCACCAGGACTGTGGAGAGACGTTGGGCTCCAGTGGATTTGACTGGAGTGAAAGAAAGAGGAGAGAGAGGAGGGCACCCAAACAGTGAGCAAAGAAACTACCACCAGACTGCACCCCAACTTCGGTGGTGGAAGGCGTGAAGGTACAAATTCCAGTTCAGTGACCCTGAAGCAGGAGACCTGAGGCTCTGACACCCAGGTGAGTCCACTCCACCTCGAAAGCAAGGGACAGGTTCCCCGGAGCGAAGCACCCAAGCTGTGTGGAGATGAGGCCGGTGGTCCTCCTTGCCACCAGCCCACAAGGGCCCCTACCACCAACCCCACAGCTTGCCGACTATGCCCCAGCCAGCTGCCTGACATCATGAATAAGGCACACAGCCACTGCCTTCATCTACACCACGTCTCCGGCTGCTCTCACGCTGTGCAGACCCTACGGCCCATGACACCTAAAATACCCAGCCTGTTACTTCACAGAAAAGGTTTGGAGACCCCTGTCCATCATCAGACAGCTGAAGTTTTGTGACAGGAATAGGAGGAGCTACCTGGCCACTCCCCCAGCCTCCTTTCACCAGCAGCGTCCCCCCAAGACTGGTGGGTGACAGTGTGGCTCTGAGCCTTGTGGGAGGCAGGTGTGGCTCTGGGGGTGCATGGTCAGGGTGGACAGTGAATCTCTAGAATTCCAGCAATTTAACACAGCAACCCGACATTCCTGGGTGACGCAATTCATGTCTTTTATCTTTTTTTTAAGGAAATTAATTTTCATTGGATTTTGAAAGAGAATCAGTTCTAACAAATTGAGATTTTATTTATTTATTTTTAAAGAGATGGACAGTGAGAGAGAGAGAATCAATTTTTATTGAGTTTTTCACATGGCTTTTGTTGCTCTGACACTTAGTTGTGTATGTGGATGCTGGGGTTTGAACCCGTGTCCTTGCACACACCAGGCAAGCGCCATAACCGCCGAGCCACTGCTCCAGCCCCACAAATTGAGATTTTAAAACAAATCCCTGGTCCTTCACCTCAGGCGGTTGAGGAAAAGTGTGCACTGGGCCATGGTGATAGCGTGCTTGCCAGTCCCCTCTCTGCCGTCGCATGGAGTCTCTGCTGCTCCCATCCTGGCGCCTGCTGACCGCACACCCACCCCTCCTTCCCCGAGGCCCTGCAGCCTCCAGGGCTCACAGCTGGATGCCGGTGGAGTTTGCCCCACAGGATACCGTATTCTAGGATCAGCACCTAGGAAGCCTGGTTGGCAAAAGGAGCAGGTGCTCTTGTGACACCACCTGACCATGCCTTGATCAGCCGCAATGACAGCCTTGGAGCTAACATGAGTTGTCCTAGTGTCCCCACATTCTTGAAAGTGGCAGAACCTCTCCACCCACACCTGGTCCCACCAGTGGGTCTGGCCGCAGTGGGGAGGGTGTTCAGGTAATAAGTTGCCCCCCCACAATGGTGGGGCCTGTGTGCACCAAAGGTCCAGGCCCTGCCTGGCCTCAGCTCTGACCCCCAGACCCACTGCCTCACTGGCTTATTTCCTACCCAGGTCCCTCTCCCTGACCCCTCCGCCTGGTTTCCCAGCAGGCCCGTTGTTGGTGATGCCTGCCTCTCGCTTTGCCAAGAATGACAGCCTTCAGCTGTCCCAACAATAGGTCAAGAGGAGGAAACACACCCCCAGGAGACACACGGTCCTCGTCCTCTCTTTCCCCCAGGCTCTGCTCAGGCACCAACTTGGAGCAAGCTGTCCTACCACCCTCCCTGCTGCTCGATGCCCCATCCAGTGCAAGCCCATTGTAATCCCTGCACCTCCGTCTCTCCTGCTCGAACTGACTTTCCTCAGTGGCAAGGGTCTCACTCTCTCTCTTTGTGCTTCTGGTACCTGAAAAATGCTCAGGACATGTAAATTCAACACATATTTCCAAACTAAACAGGAAGTAACCCTCCCACTTGCAAATTATGGATGTATCAGCATCCATAAACTCTCCCAAAACTCTATTTTTATGAAACAACCTTTCATAATTTAGTAGGCAAAAAAACTTATATTTTAAATTAGTAAAAAAATTAGTATTTTGTGTGTTTAATATTCATTCGTATTTAAATAATTTTTCCTTATTTTTCTGTTGGAATTTTAAAGTTCTGATTTTTTGCCAATGAAAAATAAGTCCAACAAACTCTCAGTCCATCAGACAAAACCGGGCTCAGCTGGCCCTTTGCAGAGTTCCAAAGTGACCAAAAGAGACCCCAGGGAGACCTCTCTGCTGAACAGCAGGTTTCTAAAAGGCGCACAGAGGATGATCAGCGTAACAATCAGACCAAACCAACTTCAAGAGAGAAGTATTTTGCTCCCTGTGTGAGATTCATAAAAAACAATCAGTCTGAACATGCAATTTGTCTCAAGAGGCAGAAGCTGCAATTTCATCATGTAATTAAATCCCCATGACAGTTGTAAAGAAACTTCGTCACCTTTATCAGGGACAGCATGGATGATATGCTTTCCAGCAATGTCCCCAGAGTCTGTCAATGTCCTTCCAGGGCTATTTGCTCGAGTTCTACAGGCTGAGGACCTGGCAGCTGTTTTACACCCAACTGCAGCGGAGGCTCAGTGTTCAAGGGCACCTTTGTTTCTGAGCTTCCAAAAAAAGCCCTCCTGGGCTGTGGATGAAAGCAGCACTTGACCTTTGGGTAAGATCACATTAATAATGAGCAGCGACTTGTCTGCACTGGGCTCAGCAGCAACATCAGTTATCGGGGTGGCCGGTTCCCCCGTGTTGTGTTCTTGCACATGATGGGACGGAGGTTTCTTAATAATGTGAAATCGGTGCAGACAATTTGAGTCATTATTAATAGATACACTTGATCTGAGGGAGTAACATGCTGTAATGTTTTGTTAAATGAGGTGTGATGTGCTAACGTTATTCAGACAGGAGGTTAAGATAGTTAACATTTTTGACATTAATGTCTCCATGACTAACTCTGGTGGATATGCCTTAGAAGTCATAAAAACACAGCCCTGCACACCTGCCCAGATTTTTTTATTTAAAAAAAAAATCAAATAAATACAGTATTTTTTTAACCCCTCAGGAAGGAGAAATGAAGGAAAGGTCACCTTTAGAGATTTGGCAGGGAGATTAAGACCAGGAAAAGGGTGCCTCAAGGGGTGGCCCCATGCTGTTGGTCATCCCAGGGCCCAGCGGGGTTTGGAAGTCATCTAGGGAGAATAAACTGACCCCACGGGCAGCATCCGTGGGGGTATTTATGAACTCTGCACGGAATCGTACACATCCCCAGGGTGCTGACTTCTTGCCCTCCTGGATCCATGCACATGGACCCTTGATCCCAGGAAGAACTCATGTATTTTCAGTGCCTCCAGAAAGCATCAGAACTGTGGCCCTTCCCCCAGAACATGAGGAACACCAGGGGCATCCTGCTGCCTCGGAACCGTGGAGAAAGAACCTGGCCCTGCAGGAGCTGCCAGCCAGCCCCACACCCAGGCCCAGCTGGATCGTTCCCTGAGTGCCAGCAGAGCTAATCCTCAGGCCCTGCTGGGAAAAGAGGATCATGTGTCAGCTCAGTAACAAGAGGCCAAGGGCCGGATGTTGCAGAGAAAATAAAAATTACCTTTCTAACACTGTCATTCCCGTGTCCCGGCGTAATTTCAAGGTAGAGTTTATGTTTTTTCCTCTCATTTGATCCCAAGACAAAAATCCCTCTTATTATCTGCTTACACTACAAAACTCAGTTTTTGTGCCTTCTGTAGACAAAACATTATTATAATTCAAGTCACAAAAATATTTTTTGCAAACTTATATTCAAAGTACAGGGACTATCAGGCTAATTATTAGAAAAAAATTAGTCCATTCGGTCAGTCATCTAACAAAGGCTAACACCCTCTCCTGCTTGGATTCCCATCTTCCTTTTCCTAAATTCTTTCCACACTCTGGGATAAAAGGCCACAGAAATTACATTTATTTGGTGCCCTGCCATGGTCCAGCCATACAAATGAGATATCTCCATGAGTTATCACTTGATAGCTCGTCAGAAGAACTAAAAATATTCAGTGTACTGATCCGGAGAGAACTATATTCATCAGAATCCCTCTTTTTCAAGGAGGGCATTGCACTTGTTCAGAAGCAATTTCTCTGACCAGCTCCCTGGAGTTGAAGCTGAAACCCTGCAGGCCCTGAGGAAGCACGGAACCACGCTGCAAGGAAAGGAGGGAGGATTTTAATGGTGGCACAGGTGAAAGAGGAAGCAGAGACAGGAATGAGGAGGATGGGTGGAGGCTGTGCAAACTGAGCTGAACCCAAGCACAAACTCCAAGCCAAGCTCATCAGTGTCCTCACTGGTGGAATAGCTTCAAAACAAACTGACCAAGAAAAGTCAAAGGAGCTACTTATATGCACCAGTGTGGGGCCCAGCAGAAGGAAGGCAATTCCCAGGAACGCAGAGGCCAAGGGAAACTTCAGGAGGCTAAGCCTCTCTCTGTGTCTTCAAACCAGTGTCCCAGTGACTGAGGGACCCCAAGCTGACACCTGGCCCGCAGTTCCTCTGGCTGCACAGAATGTCATTTATGCAATCTAAAAGTGGCTGCAAACATCGGCTCACCCATAGACCCAAACACCTATGAGCTTACACAGAGGAACGGGAGAACCCACAGCAACGGGTGGCAGGTTAAGCCACACGATCCACAAGTAAACAGGATCCTACCTGCCTGGAGTTTTGACGTTGGATTGGGGCATGCAGTACCTCTGCCCTGTCAGGATCTTCCAGAATCCTGACCGTGCAGCGCTCCTTTTCATACACGACCCTGCATATGCTCAGGGTGGATTGAGGCCAGGCTCCGCAGCTCCCTTCAGAGCAGTGGTCCTCAACCCTGCTGCCCGTTGCAGCAGCTGGAGAGTTTCCAACAGTCCTGAGCCCACACAGCCCGGACACCACACCAGACTCTCAGCCCGGGAGCCAGGCATCAGCTGTTTTTAAAGCTCACAGGTGACTCCATTTCCCAGCCAAGGTTGGAGCCACTGGCCTAGAGGCATCTCCGGTTTGAGTTCTTTAGTTCCAGTTTAGTTCTTTCCTAAAGAAAGGCACTTAGTTTTTCCATCTTCAAAAACTTTTCGTAACACGTTCCACTGCAGAGTGAAATACACATGCTTGCTGCTACCTCCCTTCCGTAGCAGTGAATAATTGTGTCCCAAGAGACAATTCTTCAGGGTCTACCTTGCCTATTCTTAGCGACCCCCAGAGCTCTAAGTGACCCTCGCTCCTTTCTAAATATTCCCAACCCATCCTTTTCCTAATGCCGTGAGGGATCTATCCCAAGACTAACGTGAAGTTCGTGAGTCTGGGGAATCCAAATTCTTTTCCCATTTGACAACGGAAACTCTAGTCTTCAGGTCCCTATAATTGATCAAAATTTCCTCAAAACTTTTGACAGCTTCTCAGCAACTGTATACGCAAGTTTACCCTCGAAAGAAGCTGAGTTTTCATATGGACTGAAGTTAGCACAGAAGATAAGACTTGAGTGGCATCTTGCGACTGTGCCTTGGGTCCGGCCAAGTTGAGAGGGACGAGGGGGATAAAAGTGAGATGAAAATGGAGTGACCCAACCCTGGTTGATGGGCAGGACTGGGGCACAGAAGACAAGGAGGAGCCCGATCAGGAGCACTGGGCCAGGAAACAGCAACACTTGAATCCCTGAAAGATGTCACCCAGCTAGCAAGAAAGATTCTGAGTGATTGTCATTTGTACCTGTGAATCTCCAAAATCTTATTTCCTAAACATAAAGATTGCATACATGCTGATTGAACACATACAGGCATGGAAGGGTTGGTTTGGGGTTTGTTAATGTAATAGTCAACAATGTGTCTATTTTTGCTTTAAAAAACAAAAGAAGTGGGCTAAAGCGGTGGCTCAGCGGTTACGGTGCTTGCCTGACATCTGTGGGGATGCGAGTTCAAACCCCAGCACCACGTACACAACAAAGTGTTGGAGCAACGAAAGCCACATGAAAAACTAAATAAAACTCATTCTCTCTGTCCCTCTCTTCTTAAAATAAATAAATAAATAAAGTTAGGTCTGTGCCAGACCTGTGAAGCCACCCTCGTGCCCCACTTATGAAGCAGTGCTGTGTACCACAGGCTATTTTTAAAGCGCTCACAAAGAACCAAGTCTGTTCTTGACTACTACTCCCTACCTACTCACATCAAGCTTGGATATTTAGGGAGCTGTTGACAAAAACAGAGGGAAGCTAAATTTAGCACAGAAGGCATTGTGGAATGGCTTTCCCCCCTGGACTCACCTCCAGAGTCCCACGCCTTTTAAAAATACCCAGTGACAAATTATCTCAGGTACCAAAAAAACTTCTCCAGTTTAAAGTAAAATACAAACTCAAGCAGGCTCATATTATAGTTGTGCTTGAAAACGTCCTTCAGAAATTCATCTGATTACAAATAATCAGTCATAGAAAAGATGACGCAATAGCTCTGTTTAGAGAAATAAAATATCCAATGAGCTTAATATTGCTATTGAAAACAGAACCACCACAGCTCCTGTCCACGGAGCCCTGGCCCCCCGCCACAGCTGTCCCTAACCAACATGAGCCCTCTGCTTCTATGGCACAATCAGTACCTTGTATCTGCCAGGACAACCCAGACAGGCGGACAGGGCACATTCCTCCCCCAACCTCCTGCAGCACTTCCTCCGGGGAGCAGTTGTGGGTTCCACCACTCAGGGGAAACTCCAGGCCTCGCAGTCTGTGCACAGCCTGGAGTCTGCAAGGGTGAAAGCACACTTTCCTTTGCTGGGCTCCCCTTCCTGAGAGGCCGAGGAAGCGGGCAGCCCACAGGCCAGGCAACTCTCAAATAAAGAGCCCATACAGAGCACCTGTTCATGCTGGGGCCCACAGCTCTGGTGGGGCTCAGAGAGGGGAAGGGGAGGCATGGGGGCCTCCTGTGCAGAGTCGAGGGACGGGGACACGGGGTAAGAGGGTGCTTCAGGATTTGGACCTTAAGGATTTGGACCAAGGATGTACTGACCAGATGAACTCTATTGCTTGACTTCAGAACCCTCTCCTGTTGGTTCTATGCTATTTGATTACAACACCACACAGGCATGAGATCCACGGGTCCCATGTCTCACGTTGGCAGCGCATGGATGGCAGCTGTAATTCACACCTCCCTGGGCAATGTCTGTTCAGCTCTCCTGGCCATTTGCACCCCTGCTCTTCCCTTGGCCCATCCAGACAAAATCCTCCTGACCCTTGTCCTGCTTTTATCATGATTCCTGTGGACAGGGTGAAGGACAGTAGCAAAATGTCACTGGACCAGTCCCACTTCCTGAGGGTAAAGAACAAGAACTAGAAAGTATGTGTGTGTGGGTGTGTGAGCAATAGTGTATCATTTATCATATAAGGGAGGGAAGGCTTTATTTAAAGCCTGGAATTAAACTGTGATAAACAACAAGTATCTCCTATCTGTAATGTTTGGGATCAGAAGTGTTTCAGATTTTAGAGTTTTTCCTGATTTGGGAATATTTGCCTAGATTTTACCTGTTGAGCACCCCTAATCCAGAAACCTGATATCCCAAATACTCCAAAATCCCAAATTACTTATCACCCTCGAAAAGGTTCACCTTTTGGACCATTTCAGATTTTCAGATTAAGGATGCTCTGCCTATAGTAAGTTGCTGATTAAAAAAAAAAAAAGTTACTGTTTTTTGTTTAAATTGTGGCATTTCTCATCTGGAGCAAGGGATGCATATTTTGGGATCCATTCTCAGCCACTGGCAGTAACTCACAAGCCACCACAGGCTCAGATGATGCCTTTGGGCAGTCACGGTCTGACCTACGCTGAGCCTCCCTCCAAGAGACACTCATGCAGCCTGGTCATCTGCAGCCCCCAGCTGGGCCTGCCTTCTTGGAGCTGCTGCAGCCCTAGAACCAATGTCCACTCATCAGAGGCCACAGAACAGAGAAAGTGAGTGGGACAGAGAGAAGGAGACCCACAAAGCAGGAAAGAGAGAACTCACCCACCTTAAGCAGCAGTGGTTTAGTAGTAAGAATTACGAGTGAGAATTTGCTGGGAGGGCTTGGCTAAGTCTCTTACTTTCCCAACCGGGGGTCAACATTTTCCTGCAGACAGCTGAATAATAAAACATTTCCGGCTGGGCCAGTCACTATCAAAACTACTCAAGCCTGCTATTGCGAATTCAAAAGCAGCAGTAGACAATTTGCAAGTGAATGAGCATGGAGGAGACCCAGGTAACTTTTTTATGGACACTGAAATTTGAATTCCTGTAATTGTCACACGTCGTGAAATATTCCTCTTTTGATTTCTTTTCCCTAAGCATTTATAAATTAGAAAACATTCTTAGATCCCAAGCCATACAAAAACTGAGCAGGGAGATGCCAACTAGAGAAGGGCCTCCAACTCTGTCCTCCTGGGAGTGGAACCCAGGAGAGAAGCTACATTCCAGGTAGCAGAGTCATGCGGGGAGTCAATCACCCAAACAGCAGATAAAAGACAAGAGTCCATCACAGCTTAACGTGTGTGCTGGCTGTTGTCCCTAGACACACAGAGAGCGGTTTTGTGATAGATGTGTCCTCTGAAGTTAGCATCTATACAGTCACAGGGTGGCCAAGCACTGTGGCATCTCAATGGCCACATGACCCTGGTCATATCAAGTAACCATTATCACATCGCAGTCCACAGGAGTTATAAATATACCACCAGCGAGCCCCAACCGGAGGACAATTGAGTAATGACAATAGAAATAGCTCACACTCCACAAGAGCATCTTTCCCCTCCTGAAGATCCATTCTGAAATCAGCCACTTGCAATGGAGAGACGGCCACAGCCAGTGAACAGGAAACTTCAAATCTTCCAAAAGATGGAGAAAGAGCCTCGAGTTAGAGCAGGGTCCCCAGAGCTGGAGTACCATGCTGCCTTGGTGGCAGGAGACCTGGACCATCTTCAGCCTCTCATGGACCAGTTCTTCCAGGATGCCAACGTGGTGTTTGAGATCAGAAAGGATGAGATGGAGTGGCAGGTGAAATCCCCAGCTACGTTTGGGCTGTCAGGTACCCTCACGCCTTTAAAGCTCAGCTGTGTATTTCTAAGGAGCTACTAACACTCTGGGAATGCACGGGTCACATGTGTAGGGTGGGCAGGTGGGCAGGTGGGCACTGTGTTTGCCGTCTGTAAGGAAGGGACTCTGTGAAGGGAATTTGGTCTCCATGGGTTGAAGGTGTAGGTTTTGGTGATGGGATGTGAGAGATGCAATTAGGAAGGATCTGCTGCTGCTGATCCTGCCTCTTGCCTAGAAAAGGGAGCCTGGCTTAAGTGCCCATCTGCTAGCACCTACGCTTGGCAGCCAGGAAGGAAGGCGAGAGCTGGAGGAGGCAAGTCAAGCCCCTGGCAGGCAGCTCTGTGCAAGGTCCATCTATGAATTCATGAATGCTACAGCTACAGAGGCTGGGGCACAGCTGGCATTAACACAGAAAGGACCGCAGGCTCGTAGCACACCCTCCTGCTGGAAGCTAGGGAAGCCCAAGGATGGGAAGAAATGGGGACGAAACCCTGGATCACATTTGTCTGAGTTCATTCTTGCTGCCTGGATGTGGTCACCGAGGCCCACAGACCCCTCAGTGAAAGACGCCTCCCTCACCCTGCCATATGTGCAGATACCTGCTGACCACCAGTCGCATCCAGGCTTTTTCGGGCTGGCAGCTGTGCTGAGCACCCCACCTACCGTGGGTTCATGTGCCAAAATCCATCTCTGCTCTGCCACACCATGGGAATTTGAGAATCTGCTGTCAGCGGGCCAGGGGCCAGTGTCCCGTGTCCCTGATCTATGAGCTCTGGCAGGCAAGGAACGTGGAAGGTCCATGACCAAAGACCCAGCAGGGTTTGGCTTATACTTCACACAGGGAGCGGGAGATAGACCAAAGCAGTACGGGAGGACCGACCGAGCAGTCCCTAACCCCCAGGGGGCTGACGAGGGCTGCAGGAGAGCGGGTGTCCTTACCATCCGCTCAGCAGCTCTCAACAGAGCCTTTCTAGGCCTCCCCTTCTTCACCCGCGCCGCCCCACACCAAGAATGCCACCGGCTTCAACGCTAGAGCCAGGTTTGTTTTATCTTGCAGCGATGGGGATGGAACCCAGGGCCTGGAACACGCTAGGCAAGCTCTCTACCATTGATCTGCGCTCACGGCCCTTCTCACTTTTGATGCTGAGGCAGGGTCTCACTGAGTTCCCCAGGCTGGCCCTGAACTGTGATCCTCCTGCCTCGGCCTCCGGAGATGAAGGGATTTCAGGCAAGCGCCACTGTGCCTGGCTGCCAGCTTTAATTTTTTTAGTCACGTGCCTCCCGGCCCTGCACACTCTCATAGTGAGCCAAGCCTCACAATTTCAATTGGGTGCTAGTTTTAACCCGTCCCTTACACGTCCAAATCCAAAGTGGGCATCTTATTTCCTCAGTAACCCTCCTGCCCCTAAGCTCTTTTGCCTTCTGTGGCATTCCCGCAGGGCAGAAGGCGGAGCTTGCAGACAGGAAGGGACAGGGATGGGAACACAGCCAGGCTCTGCGATGCTGAAGGGAGGGAAGAATAGGCAGCCTGCATCCCAGGTTCTTTCAGCCCAGCTACCTGACTTCCCGGAAGCAGGAACAGCCCTGTCTACAAACGCCAGCTGCACCTGCTCTGCCCTCTCTGGAAGACTTCCTGGTAGCCAATTCCAGCCCCCTGATGGCAGCCATGGGGAAGGATGTGTTCTGGGCACAGCTGGCAGCCTCATAGTGGCTGGTCCCTCAGTTGCCTCTGTGATGGGATGGTGGGCCTGCGAACTGCAGGAGGGGCTGGCATGGGTGGTTGTCAGGTAGCAGAACACATAGCAAGAAGCCTCAATCCACATTCCTCCTGATGGCTCAACAACCGGGGCCAGGCGGCAGGAATTGTGGGAGGCTGACTCAGGCTTTCACCTGAGAGGGCTGCCCAGGAATCCAGGTGTTCCTGGTGGAAGCTCCTCACCCCTCCCAGGACCTGGGGAAGGTGCTGCCCCTACTTCCGGTTGGGTCAGATGCCCACCCGTGGCCTTTCTCACCCGTCTACAGAGAAACTCAGGAATCAAGGATGGGTGAACACAGCTGCTAAGGGAGGGTTGAGAACTTAGCTGCAAATAAACAGAATCAAAGAACCAACGAGTTGGCCCCTGGGTTCTGCTGTCATTAAAGACTACATCTATCCTTCCCCCTTCAAGTCATCACTGGGAAAGGCAGCCAATCCCATGCAGGACCCTGTCCCCTAGGGCCTGTGGCCACCATGACTCCCCACCAGGGACAACAGGGACCCGCCTCCCCCCTGCCGAGTGGGCAACAAGCTCCAGGCTGGGCCTTTGGGCCAAGGGGCAGGCTGGGATTGTGAGCCACACACAGGTAGGTAATTAATGAGTGGTCTTTCAAAACTGCTCAGCATGGGTCTTGGGAAGGCAGTGGCCTGCAAAAAGGGTCTCCTCTGCAGCTCATTACGGCCACAGTATTGATTCTCCCATCATTATCAGAAGGCCTTCCTGCCATGTGAAATCCTTGATGTGCATTCACCAGGGACCACCTCCCCCATGTCCACCAGCGCTCCTGGCTGCTAACAACCTTCCACGGCCTTTTGAAAGCACCAAAGTTTCCAGAGAAGTGAAATGTATAGCACCTGCTCCATTCATCCCTCAAGAAAGAGCAACCCTATATATACACACACCCCTAAAAAGCGCAAAGAAACACACCAGAACCGTGCTGAATGGGGACCGCCACATCAAAGGGCCTTCTAAAACTCAGCCACTTCCAAGGGGGCTAAACTTTCTCCCAGTGCTTTTCTTGGGCAACCTGGGTGATGTGGGTCAGTTTGTTTTGTCTGTTTGTGTCCTCAATGATAAAGAGGAGAGTTTGGCACATGACCCAGTTAGGCTCAATTCTGGAAAACTCTCAATCCTGAGCCTGGAAAACATGAATTCTGCCCTCTGATTCCCCTACTGTGTCCACAGGGCCCACTGTCAACTACTTGACTCAGGAGCATCCCCAGTCACCCTGCATTTAGAAAGACCCTCTTCCTTCTCAGAACCCCAGCTCCCTGTCTCTGGTTCAGCTGCAACCTTTCCACCCCCTCCACCTCTGCGTCTACAGTCTCTTTGTTCGTCTGACTCTGTAGCCTCGGGGCTGTCCCCCTGATGCCCACCTGGTCCCTACCGCTAGCCATGGTTTCACCCTCCTCCGCCCCCACCTACACTGTCCATTTAACGCCTTGCTCTGCTCCTTCCAGGCCTCTGGACCCTGGAGTACAAGCGGGAGCTCACCACGCCCCTGTGCATCGCTGCGGCCCACGGCCACACCGCCTGCGTGGAGCACCTGCTCCGCCGCGGGGCTCACCCCGACGCCCGCCCCGGCGGCCGCGGCGCCCTGCACGAGGCCTGCCTGGGGGACCACACGGCCTGCGCCCAGCTGCTGCTGCAGCACGGCGCCGACCCCGACCTGCCCAGCGCCGAGGGCCTGGCGCCCCTGCACCTGTGCCGCACCACCGCCTCGCTCGGGTAAGCAGCGCCCCGACCCGGCCTGGGGACCGGACCCCGGAGCTCGGCTCGCACCCCGGCCCGCCCTTCGCCGGCCGGGCGGGTTAATTAGCGCTTGATTGCGAGCGCGGGGAGGCGCCGCGCCGCGGTAATGAGCGCGCTGATCACGCCCGCCGGCGCGCGCTGGAGAATGCTAAAAGGCCGCTGGCGGCGTTGGAGGCTGAAAAATTAGGGTTTTTAATGATAATTTTATGCAGAATAATTGTCACAGTGTGACATAAATGGTTGGCTCCTCGGGCGGGGGCTTCCGAGGCCCGCGGGAAGCGGAGCCTCCCCCGCCCGGGCTGCGCGGCCCACACCGCAGTCCCCGGGCGGTGTCCTCCCCTCGGGGTCCACAGGGTCCCGGGAGAGGCGGCGGAGCCCCGGGCCACTGCGCAGGACGCGCGTTCGGTTTCCGGCTCCCACGGCGCCATGCTGACATTTATTAGGTGTTCCTGTCCCTGCCCTTGGGTGATGAGTATGTATCCTTCCTGCTCCGTGTGACGATCAAAAGAAATCACCTATGCAGTGAGGTCGGTGGCGCCCTGCTGCCCCCCTCACCAGCTGCCAGAAGCTGCCCCAGTCTCCTCCCCCACCCCAAGAGCAAGGACAGCGGGCAGCAGGGCTCCCCAGCGCCGAGGAAGAAGCGCCACCAATGAGAGAGTTCTAAGCGGGGACTCAGGCGCGCAGACCCCCACCAGGCTCGAGAGTGAGCCAGGAAGCAAGATTCTAGGTTCTATTTTTAAAGCATCCAGGGGCTTGCAGAAGTGGCTCAGCAGTAGAGCGCTTGCCTGGCAGATGCAGGGCCTGGGGTTCAAACCCCAGCACCACTTACACAACCAAGAGTTGGAGAAACAAAGGCTGGATGAAAATACTAATTTTTTAAAAAGCAGCTTCATCTAGGTGTAAATGACATACAGCAAACCACATGAGCTACAATTCAGTAAAGGTGGACACAGCATACACTCCGAAACCGTCACCACTAGCCACTCAGTGAACCTGTCCCCCTCGTCAAAAGCTCATGTGCCCCAGTTCTCTCTCCCATTCTTACACTGAGCTGCGTTTTGCAGTCTTCAGCTATTTTCTTCAGCAATTTCTGGAATTTCACATCAGTGGAATTTGGCTTCTTTCGGATAACTATACGGAGTCTCCTCGGTGTCAGTGTGTATCCTTCCGTTTTATCTTGGAGTACTGTTCCGCTGTAGGCTGTACCACTGTGTTTATGCATTTAGAGCCGAAATAGATTTGATGGTTTCCAGCTCCAAGCTATGAGAAATAAAAGGCCACGGACCCTCTATATGGGCATGTGCTTTCTTTTCTTCTTTTGGACAAATACCCAGGATTGGAATGGGCAGGTCATATGACAGGGTTAAAAAGATTCTTTTTAAGGAACTGGCACAGTTCCACCAATGTCGGAGGTTCTGGTTCACATCCTCGCTGGCACTTAGTATGCTATTAACTGCAGACATTACAACAGGTCTATAGAAGTAGCTCTTGGTGGTTTTGCTTGGCGTTCCCTGATGACTAGTGATATTCAGCATCTCTCAGTTTAGTGATTTACTATCCAAATATCTTTCCGGGTAAAGTGTTCAAATCTTTTGCCATTTTTAAAATTGGATTGTTCGGGGGGTTTTATTAAGTTTTCAGATTTCTTTATATATTCTAAGTACAAGTCCCTTGTCACATATGTAATTAACACATACTATCTCCTAGTTTCTGGCTTACATTTTATTTTCTTCTTTGAACAGTGTCTTTTGAAAAACAGAAGTTCTTCATTTTGAGTCCAGTGTATCAATGTTTTTTTTTTCCTTTAGGGGTTATATCTAAAAACTCTCTGCATAGCCCACTCTCCCACAGAATTTCTCCTGTGTTTTCTTATAGAAATTTATAACTTTAAATTTTTTAGATTTAGTCTGTGAGGATTCAGTTTAACATAATTGCAGCCATATTGAGTCACTTCTACCATGATGGCCCAAGAATACCTGATAGCCTATTTTGCCTGCATAGTTTCCCACGCAACTATAAATAAACAAAACCACTAGAGCTGGATGTGGAGTTTTATAATCAGACCCTGGCTCCAGGAATGTGCCTGCCCTTTGCTATTAGCCTAAGATAAACCAGGCATATTGCTGCAAGGATAAAGTCACTTTTGTCCTAACCCATAAATTTGTCCTTCTTCGTGCCCCAATTGGCAGGTGTCCAGCTTGTTGTCCTGCACCCTAGACCATACACACTCTATAAGTAAATCTCTAATAAATTGCACGGGGCAGTCCTCCATCTGTCTCCTCTTCCCTCAGCCTTGTACCACCTGGGGGCTGCTGCTCACACCGTAGGACTGGATTGTTCCAGAACAAAGTCTGTGGTCCATTTGGAGCTCATTTATGGACGCAGTGCGAGGTGTGGGCTGGAGTGCTTGTTTGTTTTTGTATATGAGAAACCAGCTGATCCACCAGTTTGTCAAAAACCTGTTACTTTTTTCACATTATTCCCTTCACACTTTTATCAAAAGTCAATTGACCAGGGGCTGGAGCGGTGGCTCAGCAGTTATGGCTCTTGTCTGGCATGCACAAGTACACAGGTTCAAACCCCAGCACCACATACACAACAAAATGTCCAAGCAACAAATGCCACATGAAAAGCTAAATAAAAATTGATTCTCTCTCTCCCCTCCCCCACTGTCCCTCTCTCCTTAAAAAAAAAAAATCAATTGACCCCATGTTTTAGTCAGCTTTTTGCTGCTGTGACCCAAGGACAATTTTAGGAGGAAAAGGTTTATTTAGGGGCTCAGAGTTTCAGAGGTCTGTGTCCAGAGAAGGCCAGCTCCATTCCTCGGGGCTGTGAGAGAGGCTGCCCATCATGGCTGGCACAGCTCCAGGACAGGGAGCCCAAGGTGCCACATCAGGAGGCAGACCAGAGAGCAGACACGACGTCAGACACACCCTCCCAACGACCCACCTCCTCCAGCCACACCCTACCAGCCTACGATTGCCAGTTATCCCTATTCTTGCTGGGGGTTAAGACTTTTCTAACCCAACCATTTCATCTCACCCTTCCCAAATTATCACACATGAGCTTTCGGGGAACATCTCACATTCAAACCACAGCACCACATCATGTGAGTTTATTTCTGGACTGTGCTCAAGACGGATATAATGGGTAAAGACACAAGAAACCACTGTGTTATTTAAAAAGCAAAAGGAAGAACAGCCTAGAGGTGCCAGCTCCTCATGATCCTTGTCCCACACACCAAAAATGATGACATCCAAACAAAAGGGACTGGATGATGGCAACGTGAGGGAAGGGTACCCCAGTGTTAGATCCAAACCTAGACTTGAACTGTACAGTTTGTGGTCTGCAGCTCTGTTCTGAGGCCACTGAGGCAGGACACCCCATAGTGCATCAGAACCCCGAGACAATAGGGAACTGCCTTATGACAGTCCCCCAAGGAACATAGGCCAGGGGACAAGGACCTCATAGCAGCTGCTTATAAGCCCCGACCCAGGAGGATGAGAGGTTTTGCAGTGGTTCACACTCCTGCTACATGACTTCAATGGGCATATGCAAGGAGGCCAGGGTGCCATGGAAGAGTCACCCCGATCTCTCTTCTAATTCATTGATCCATCTGTGTATTCTGACACCCATGCCACGTTGTCTTGAATACTGTAGCTTTATAACACAACTTGAAGTTAGGTGGCGTAATTCTCAAGCAGTGTTCTTCGTTTTGAGTTGTGGGGCTGATTTGCTCATCCGCACGTCCGTGTGAATTCTAGATTCAGTTGATAAGCGTCTACAAAAGCCTGCTGGGTTTTTACTGAGGTTGCCATGAATCTGAAAATCAATTTGGGGAGTATCGTAAAAATATTGAGATTTCCAACCCATGGGCACAATGCATCCTTCCATGTGTTTAGGTCCTAGAACTTATCTCAGCTATGCACAGAGCTTGAAAATATTTTGTAAGAGTTTTCCCTAATTATTTTGTATTGATGTCATTGTCCATAGTATTTTTATTCCAATTTCAGATAGCTACTGTATGAAACCGACAATAATGTATTTGCGTATATTGACCTTGTATCCTGTAACCTTACTAAACTTTCTCATCGTTCCATAGTTTTCTATAAATTCCATAGGATTTTTAAGTAGGAACTATGTCATCTGCAAATAAACAGATTTACTTCTCTTGCCACCAGGACGTCCTTCTCCACTTCCCTTGTTCTCTCGCACTCACTAGACCCTCAATGGGATGTTGAGTAGAGTAGGGAAGGGCAGATAGTTCTCCTTGTTCCTGACCTGAGAGGACAGTGTTAGATGTCTTCCTCCATTGTGTACGATATTAGACGTAAAGGTTTTGTAGATATCCCTTTTCCAAGATAGAGTGCACCTGCCTATTCCTCCTTTGCTGAAGATTTGTTATTACAAACAGGTATTTAGTTTTCTTAAATGTTTTTCTTACATATATGAAGATCATAATATGGTCTAATTTTTTGTCGGTTAATTATCATGATTTACATTGATTGTCTAATGTTAAACCATCTTGCGCTCCTGGGATAAACCACACTCGCTCATGAAGTACTACCTTCTTGTATATATTGTTGAGTTTGATTTGTTGTAATTTTTTCATACATGTATTTATTTTCATAAATGATATTGGTCTATAGTTTTCTTTCATTGTAATGCCTGTCTGGTTTGGGTATCAGAGTAATTCTAGCCTCTGAAGGATTCCCTCCTATTTTCTGGAAAACCTTAACTTGTCCCTGGATGTTTGATAGAGATCATCAGTAAAGCTATTTGGGTGAGGAATTTTCTTTGTGAGAAGTTTCTAACTGTGGATTCAATTTCTTTACTAGGTAGAGGGCTACACATATTCTTCCTTTCTTTTGTGGGGAGCTTTCAGCCTGTGTCTTGTAGGAAATTTCTCTCCTTCAACTGAGTTTTGGCACAGAGTCGGTCCTTGTTATTTTTTAATAGCTGCAGGACCTGTAGCAATGTCATCTCTGATTCATGACACTGGATTGTCACCTCATCTTGCCTTTGCTATCATTTGTTTTTCCATTAGTTTTCTGTGTTCTTTTTCACTGGTGTCCCTTTCTTTTTTACATTGACCTTCATTTGCTCATCTTTTCCTAATTTCTTAAGGAAGAAGCTAATATCATTAACTGGAGAATTTTCTTATTTTTAGATGTAGGATTTGGTAGTAAATATGTCTCTAAACCTCACAGATTTTCTATGTTGTGCTTTTAGTTTCAGTCAGTTTTAAATCCTTTCTAAATCTCTTTTGAGTTTTTTATTTGAATCCTGGGTTAAAGTCTGGTTTTCATATCCAAATATTTGGGGATTGATGTAGTGAGCTTTTCCATTGCTGTGACTAAAAGACCTGACAAGAACAATTTTAGGAGGGAAAGTTTATTTGAGGGTTCTTTAGTAATATTTTTCCTTGCTGTGAACTAAGGATCTGACAAGAACAATTTTAGGGGGAATAGTTTATTCAGGGGCTCATGGTTTCAGAGGTCTTAGTCCATAGAAGGTCGGCTCCATTCCTTGAGGTTCAAGGTGAGGCTCAACATCAAGGCGGAAGGCCTGGATCCAGGGAGCAGAGAACCTCCATGCCAGATTCAAAATATATACCCCAAAGGCAGCCCCCAGTTCCCTACCTTCTCCAGCCACACCCTACCTGCCTACAGTTGCCAATTAATCCCTACCAGGGGATTTAACTCACTGATTCGGTTAAGGCTTTTATAACCCAGTCATTTTACCGCAGCCTTTCTGCATTGTCACATGTGGCTTTGGGGGGGACATCTCACATTCAAACCATAATGGAACACTTGTGGTTTCAGAGATCTTAGTCCATAAAAGGCTGGTTCCATTCCTCAGGGGTTGAAGTGAGGCAGAACATCATGGCAGAAGAGTGTGGTGGAAGGAAACAGCTCACATGATGATCAGGAAGCAGAGAGAGAGACTCCACACCAGATAGAAAATATATACCCCAAAGCCATGCCCCCCATGACCCACCTCCTCCAGCCGCACCCTTCCTGCCTTCACTTGCCAGTTAACCCCTATCAACTCACTGATTGGGTTAAGGCTCTTATAGCCCAATCATCTCGCCTTAGCCTTCCTGCAGTCTCACAGTGCAAAATACATTAGTCCATTTTCAAGAGTTCCCATAGTCTCAACAGTTCCAAGATTGCCCCAAAGTTCAAGTCAAAGTCTCCACTGAGATTCAAGGCAAACTCTCAGCATGAGCTCCTATAAAAAATCAAATCAGGTTACATATGTCCAATATATAAAGGCACATAGTAAATATTTCCATTCAGAAAAATAGGGGCATAGAAAGAAGGGATGGAATAAAGCAAGACCAAAATTCAGCTGGGCAACCAGACTGCAGTTCTGTGTCTGACATCTGGAGCACATGGCATCAAGATATTCTCTACCAAAGGCTTTCGTAGCTCTGCCCCCAGGGCCTTGCTGTTTGCAGTCCACGTGGCCTTTCTCTTGGTCTGACTCTGCTTGATTCCTGCAGCTTTCCTAGGTGGTTGTTCCACAGCACTGGCGTTTCTTGGGGGTCTCCACTGCAGCTTCAGCGTCCTCCTCACATCTCCACCCATCACCTGCTCAGGGGATGCCCACAGGAACTCTGAGGCCGCTGCACTTTGCCTGGCCTCCCACGCCTTCTTTTCAAATCATGATGGAAGCCTCCATGACCCCTAGCTGCAGCATCCTCCCACAAATTCCAAAAAGTTCCTAAAGGTTCTAAACCACATGGTCAGGTTGGTCACAGCAATGACACCACTTCTTGGTACCAATATTTGTTGGGTTTTGTTTTTTTGTTTGTTTTAAGAGAGGACAGTGAGAGAGAGAAAATCAATTTTTATTGAGTTTTTCACATGGCTTCCATTGCTCTGACACTTAGTTGTATACGTGGGTGCTGGGGTCTGAACCCATGTCCTCATGCATGCTGAGCAAGCACTGTAACTGCTGAACCCCTGCTCCAGCCCCCAAATATTTGTTTTAGTCAGCTTTTCCATTGCTATGACTAAGAGACCCGACAAGAACAATTAAAGGAGCAAAGGTTTATTTAGGGGCTCACAGTTTCAGAGGTCTCAGTCCAGAGACAGCCAGTTTCATGGCTCTGGACCCAAGATGAGGCAGATTCTCAAGGCAGAAGAGTGTGGTGGAGGAAAGCAGCTCAGGACGTTTTCCAGGAAGGAGAGAGAGAGACATTCCTTCATCACATGCAAAACATATCCCCCAAAGGCATGTCCCCAATGACTCACCTCCTCCAGCTGTAAGTCTGCCATTACGACTTATTTTTAAAAGGACATGTTTTCTCCTGTCCTCCTTCCTCTCTCCTTCCTCTCCACTAATCTCTCTCCCTCCCTAATTTCAAGGGAAACAGGATTACCTTTGTTCCCCATCCTGGGCAGAGTTCTCTGTCCTTGAGCACACACCCACCCCAGGAATGAAGTAATTCAGACTTTGGGGAGGGTACTAGAAGACATCAGAAATGATGTCTACCAGATTAACAAGTGAATGACAGTTCCAGACATGGAATGTAGCCTTTAAAACCCACCTGTTCTCCCTGACAGGCAGAACTGCAGCCTCTGGGACAGGAGTCACCTGTGTTTCTCCTTTGCTAACAAAGCAATAAATCTTCTTTTTCCTTTTTCTCAAAACTGTCCTCCTGGGGCTGGAGCAGTGGCTCAGTGGTTACAGCACTTGCCTGGCATGCATGAGTACTTGAGTTCAAACCCCAGCACCATGTACACAACAAAGTGTCTAAGGAATGAAAGTCACATGAAAAACTAAATAAAAATTGTTTCTCTTTCTCTCTCACTGTCCCCTCTATTTAAAAAAGAAAAAAATACTGTCTTCATTATTGGTTTGGCATGGGGGACAAGGACTGAGCCTTCAGTAGCAACTACACCCTACTTGCCACCCAGTTAATCCATTCAAGTGGATCAGCATTTTGATTGAGTTAAGGCTCTCAAAACCGTATTATTTCACCACTGAAAATCTTGCATTGTCTACACATGAGCTTTTGGGGGACCTCTAGTATCTAAACCATAACACTGCCTTAGGCCATTCCTACTGCTATAACAAAACACCTTACTCAGTGATGTAAAAATAATAGGAATCTATTGCTCACAGTTCTAGAGGCTGAAAAGTCCCAGATCAAGGTACCGGCAGATTCAGTATCTGGTGACGATTGCTCGCTATTTCCAAAATGGGGCTTGTTGCTGTATCTTCACATGGCAGAAAGGACTGAAGAGATGGGAGGCATGGACTTGCTTCCTCAAACCCTTTTGTAAGCATGCTCATTCTAACTAGGAGGGAAGAGCCCTCAAGGCCTAACTGCTTCCTAGAAATGCCCCCCACACACACACACACTTAATACTAACGCATTGAGGATTAGATGCACAAATGTGGGAGAGGCACAATTATCAAACCCATATCCCTTGCCCTGTGGGCCTCTCTAATATTGCAACTTGCTTCATCACAGTGTGTGAGCTGAGAAGACAACGGAGAGATTCTGCTGGCAAGATGGGAGTTACAATCCTTTATAATCTTCTAAAAGAATGACCTCCTATCACCTTTGCCATTGTCTGTTGGTTAGAAGCTAGTCAAAGGAGACACCCACAATCAAAGGGAGAGAATAAAGGCATGAATACTAGAAGGTGTACATGGTGTAATCCTTGGGAGACCATGCCAGAGGCTGCCCACCACAGAGGCTGCCAACCAGAGCCCTTCACTTTTAACTTAGGTATCTTTATTTTTTAAGTGAGTTTCTTATTGGCAGATTATGCTTTTTTATATATAATCTGACAGTCTCTGCCTTTTAATTCCATGTTTATATTGCTTACATTTAATGTAATTTTTATTTGATTGGGTTTAAGGTAAATCAATTCATTTTCTTTCTTCTATTTGGTTCATCTATTCTTTCTTGTCTTTATCTTCTTTTTTTGCCTTCTTCCAAACTAAGTATTTTTCATAATTCAATTTTAGCTCCTTTTTTGCTTACTGAGTCTAACTTTTTGTCATGCGATTATAGTGATCCCCTTAGCGTTTAAGTATACATCTTCACCTGGTCACAATCTGCGCTCAGGTAAAAATATTCATATGTAGTATAAAAACATCATGTTCATCCCTGTCTCTCCTCTTGGGCTTTGTGCTACTGGTATTATACACTTTACTTCTACATTTAACTTCTATAATACGTTATTATTATTTTTGTTTAAATGGCTAATTATCCTTTAAATGTATTGAAATGATAAGAAAAAAAATTTTAGAAGAGTCAATTTTATTTATTTTTTCATCTGGTATTTGTTTTCCCAACACTTATTTACATATGTGATGCTTGGGTTTAAACCCGAGTCCTCATGCATGCCAGGCAAGAGCTCTACCACTGAGCTACCTCTCCACCCCAAGGAAAATATTTCTACCCATATAGTTAGCATTTCTAGCTCCTGCATTGTTTGGTGTGGATCCAGCATTTCATCTTGAATAGTTTTCCTTCTGCTTCAAGGACTTTCTGTAATGTTTCTTGTCCTGAAAGTTTGCTGGTGGTGAATGCATTCAGCATCTGTATGTTTGAAAAAGACTCCTTCACCTGAATGTTTGAAAGATGTTTTTGCTAGCTAGAGAATTCTGGAGTGATGGTTTGGGGATTTTTCTCCTCCCCTCCTTTTTTTCTCTCCCTCCTCTTCCCTTTTCTCCTTCTTCTTCTTCTTTCTGTGCTATAGACACATGACCCCACTGTCTTCTATGTTGCTTTCTTTTTTAAATAAGAAATCTCTTGTCCTCCTTATCTGGCTTTAAGACTTTCTACTTTTCACTGATTTTAAGCATTTGATAAGGATGCACCTTGATGTAAGTCTCTTACATCTGTAGATTCATACTTTTCATCAAATTTGGAAAAAAATGTTGGCAGTTATTTCTTCAAGCTTTTTTCTTCTGCCACCTCCTCTGTCCACCAGGGACCTGGGTGCACTGATCATGGTGTAAAGGCATTTGTGCTCTGCCACTTGAAGGCGTTCCACAGTTTACACATGCTCTGTCATTCTGCTCAGCCTTTCCTCCCTCTGTGGTTGATTCCTTTCCTTCTGAAGCTCCTGATGTACCATTAACCCCATCCTGTGTGTTTTTCATCTCAGACACTGGAGTTTCAACCTGAGCAGTCCAATCGAAGGTCTTTCCATAGCCACCATGCTCACTCCACCTGCTTAGCCTTTCACGTTTAAGGATACAGTTGTAACTATGCTTCATTGTCCTGTCTCCTAGTGCTGTCATCTGGGCCACTTCAGGGTTGCTTGGATTGATTTTGCTTCTCTTTGTCTCACTGGGTACTGGATTTTTTTTTTTTGTATTTTTATCAATATTCTTGATCTGTGTTTGAGTTGTAAAGTTACTTGGAAATAATTTGATCCTTTTGGACCTTGTTTTAATCTTTGTTAGGCAGGATAGGAGCATCAGGTAATATGTAGTGAATTTCTTTTCCACTCCTAGACAGCACTTTTCTTAGTACTCTAAAGCATGCGCCATTGATTTATGAGTCTGTGCGCTCTGGTTGTTGAAACAGGTAGCATCCCTTGACCTGTGCACCCACGGGCACTCTTCCCCCTAATCCTTTCCGGGGGGCCTCTCTGAAGCCATAGGTAGTAGCTTCCTCATCCACACTAATTGGTACTCACCTGAATGCTGCAAGTCCTTTCTCTCTGTCACTCTCGTCTCCAGTATCCTGCCCTACAAATTCTAGCAGGCTTTGCCTCCCTAGACTTGCACCCCAGGTTCTGCCTGGATCCTCTTCATTGCATCTGAGCCTGGGAGCACGAAGGCCCTTTGGGAGACCAATGTTAATTTCTTAGTTTTGACAAATGAGCATTATAGTATAACATGCTGACTTGAAAGGAAACGAGGTGAAGGATATTCAGGAATTCTCTGTATTATCTTCACAAGTCTTCTGAAAATCCAAAACAATTTTTAAATAAGAAGGGTTTTAATTTAATTTTTATTAGGAAAAATATTGCTTTTTGCTAAGCAATGAGAATGCAGTACTTACTCAGAGCACGAAATGCTGTGGATCCTGACTGTAGCCCTTGGGATAACCCAAGAATCTTCCACTCGGACCTCATGAGGCGCTGTGGCCGGGCGCAGACCATTACAGCTACCCATCTGGTAACCACAATGAAAACTAATATTCTGGCTTCAGTTGGCTTTTCAAAAAAATCATACAGGTCTAGGACATTGTTTCATAAGTCCTCGAAATGTCTTTGTGTTAAAGTAGGTTTCTAAAAACCTCCTTCTGTCTTCTTCTTGTTCTCCCTCTTCTTTTTTGTCTCATTTTCTCATCCGCGCCTTCTCTCTGTGAATCCTTCCCTTTGACTGCTTAATTTGAGAGTCTTGGCTCATTTAAATCTTGGCTATTGGGGAAAAGTTAAGTGATGGATAAGCCAGAAGTTCAGCCAGAGCTATGAGACAGCTGGCTTAGAACCCTCCACACCAAAAATTACAGCAGGAAACGCTGGCAGGCTCATTGAACACCTCTACAATAACGTAGCCAACTACCTTGAAGGATGAAAAGTTAATAGATGTCAGAAAGGACTGGTGGGTCCGACCAGGCTTTTCAGCTCTAAAGAGTCTCCCTAAAGTTAGACTCCGAGGAGGTCTGGCTTTGGGGAGTATAAACATTATCACTTTGACAAGAAAGAGCTACTTTCTCTGGAATCTTTTTATACATAGTAGATTTTAGGTCATCCTTAATTTTTTTTACCTCCCAGTAGAGAGGGGGTCGTTGACCTACATACAGAGCCATTTCATTTTCTTACTCTTATGACAATGGTCTCCACACCTAGGGACCCAGCTCTTCTCTGCCCCTTTTAGTCGGCAATTCTCCATGGGCACAGGACTTTCAAACCTTTGAGTCTCTGAGTTCCTGGGATTAAAAAAAAAAATTATGTGTGCTTCCTTCCAACCAGCAAGCTTCAGAATTCAGAATCCAACACACAGAAAGGGATATCAGCCCTTTCATCTGGAAGCTTTTGAAGAGGTTTTCCCAAAAAGAAAAGTTCCACTAAAGTTACCTGTGCACACTGGCAGCCCGCATGCCAGCCTCGCCCTATTTATTATCAGATTCCTCCCCTCAACCCTTTCTTCCCCACTCCGAGATAATTAAAATGAGAAAAGAATTTGTTGAGTCCAGATTCTCTTTCAGGTCTACAGCTATCTTGATTTAATGAAAGTCAGGATGACTTGCTTCCTTCCTGTAGCTTATTAATGAAAAGATTACCGTGTTGTTTCTCTCTCCTGGTTCTGTCAGTTCAACTAAATGAAAAATAACTCATAAGGCAGAGTTAGACCTATGAAAGCAGCTGATTATCTTAAGGGGAATGACATCATTGAAGAAAACCATCCCACAATTCTTTTCTAGTTGACCTGGTGGGTTGCAATGTGGGAAGACAGAAATAAAGTCCAGTTGTCTCTCGTGATCTGCAGGCCACTAGTTCCAGGACCCCTGAGGACACCAAGATCCATGATGCTAAGTCCCTTCTATGAAGTGGCACTGTTTTTGCACAGAACCTATACGCATTCTCGCATAGACGCTAGATCACGTGTAGATCAATCATAATGCCTAATACAATGTGAAAGACAAGAAGCAGTCGCGATATTGTGCTTTTAGGGAATAATGGCACGAAGGAAAGCCTGCGCGTGTTCAAGCAGCACAGATGCAATTTGTTGAAAAGCTTCAACCCACGTCTGGCTGACCGTGCAAATGCAGAACACAGTTACAGATGACCGACTAAATCCTCCGAGACAAAACCCGGCTCCTGTCAGGTCAGGAACTCCTCAAGTTCCTTCCCAAACCCCAACAGCCTCCAGCTATTACCAGGGATTTTACCTGCATGAGAAGCCAGGAAACACCCATCTTTCCACAGCTCAGACACTTGCTCCCTTCATTCTCCCAGCAGGATGAAGGAAAGTGTGGTCCTAGTTAACAGGCATTCAAAGCATCGCAAGAAGACTGGAGACAGAGGTGTCAAGGAGGGGTGACCCCCGCGGGAGGTCTCACGGCTGTCGGTTTGGTGTATTCCTAAGTGTGTGCAGGTGTCTTGTTTCCTATGATCTTCCCATGCAGGACACGGTCATCCCCAGGCCAGAGGTGACAAAACTGAGGCTCAGAGAAGGTCAGTGCTTTGCCAGTTGGGCCGCACATAGTGGACAATTGCGGAGCTCGAACTCAAAGCCAAGCATTGTACAAAGAATGCTGGAAAATCACCTTTCCTTTGTTGACTTACTGCTTTTTCAAAACTGCCTATAATCTGGACGTAGCTCCACTCAACTGTTACCATTTACTTTCAAACATGTTCCATTACAGTCTTATGCACCTTCCCTACCTTTTGTTGGCACCAGAGGCAGATTTCCTCAGCTTTCTGGTCACTTGCCAAGTATCATTTTAGTACCTAAAAGCCCGTCCATGCCAAATCATAACTTCCCTCTGGGAACCTTGCTCAGACTCTACAAGGAAGAAATACAATGCCAACGAGCACATGAAAAGGTGCTCAGTGCGATCAGTCATCAGGAAAGTGCAGGTTAAAACCACAAAAATCTTCACTATTTCACTCTCATTACAATGGCTCAAAAAAATAAAATAAATACCTGACAATAGCAAATGCTGACAAGAATGTGGAACAACTAGAACTCTGTACATTGTTGTGGCTATGGAAAATGATACGATCTCTTTGGAAAACTGGTAGTTAAAAGTCAAATGTATAACTTCCTGCAATTCCATTTTTAGGTATTTACCTAAGAAAAGGAGGACTATACATCCACAAGAAGATTGATACAAAAACGTTCATAGCAGCTCTGTTCATGATAGTCACAAAATGGAAACATCTAAACACCCATCAATGTCAACAGGAGAATGAATTAAAATTCATGGTGTAGTCAGGTAGAGTGACACACACCCGTAATCCCAGCAACTCAGGAGGCTGAGGCAGGAGGATCCCAAGTTCATAGCCAGCCTCAGCAACTTAGCAAGACCCTGTCTCAAAATAAAATATAAAATAAGGGCTGGGGATGTGGCTTAGTGGTTAAGTGCTTCTGGGTTCAATACCTGGTATGCCTCCTCCAAAAAAAAGCAAAAACAAAAACCTTGTGGTGTATCTATGCAATTGTATGTGACTCAGCAATACAAACAAGAGTGACCAGCTCCATGCATGCAGCAATGTGGATGAATGACAAAAACATCATTGAACAAAAGAAGCCAAACACAAAAATGTGGAAACTTCTGGGGGGAAAATAAGGCTGCACCATGGAGGGAGAAAAATCAGCTGTGGTTGTCTTTGGGGGTGACAACTGAGTGTCAGAGAAGGCAAGGGAGCTCTTGGAAGCGTGGAGAAATGCTACATCTTGACTGAGGTGTCGTCACGATGGACTGCCTTTGGCAAATTCATTCAGCTGTACTGATACATTTCCCTGCATGAGGATTTCACTCAGAAGATTCACACAACACTTCCCTCATCCAGTTCAGAGCCCCCCACTCCCACCCCTCCTATTTCTCCCCCTCTCACTCTAGTGCTCCTGGGTTTCCCTCTTCATCCAGTATGTCAGGACCAGGGCAAGAGAGAAGGAAGGAAAGCGCTGTCTGTTGAGGAAGGACACTGGAGAATCTTCCAGAAAGTCAGATATTGCTCAAGGGGCAAACAGTGGAACTGATTTTGAAATCTTGTTCACTAAATCCCATCTCCATTCCCCAAGATGCAGGACTCCACTTGCTACCTGGTGACAGTTTTCACAAAGCCTCATCTACCGCAGCCATTCAACCCCTGAGAAAAACTCAAAATGGCAGCCGCAGCTCTGAGGGATGCCATGATGCCGGAAATGGCCAAACAGCTTCTCTCCTGACCCTACCCCTCCTGGAAGGATTTGTCCACTGTAGACATTTATGCCTGACAGCCCCGTGGCTTAGCATCCCAAGAGAAAGCAAACCAGAAGAAAGCCGAACAGAAATGGGGTGGGTGACCCGTCCCCAAAGGACAGCCTCAGTAGAAGGTCCAAGGAAATAACGTGGCAGGGCTGCGGCTTCCCCGTCCTTCATGCAGAACCAGCTGGGGAATTAATCCACGGCAGGGAAGCTTCTTCCAAGGGCTTCATTGGAAAACATCGCTGCATCCCCTCCCCAGAGCCCCACTCCCTGCACCCAGGCTGTCTCATGCCCAGCATCCTAAGGGTCTCTTCTACCCCACCCCGGGACCAGCCTTGCAGCCACAGGCACCCTTCCCCCGGGACACGTCTGCAGCCCATCTGCTGCCATGTCAACTCAAGAAGGAAAAGTAACAGCAACCAGGATTCCAGGGGACTGGCTCCTGACGCCCATCAGCCCCCGCGGACATGCGCGGAGCCCCTTCTGTCTGTCAGAAGGAATTCCAGCAGCAATCATGTAATGAAGGGCACGCCAGGGTTGTCCAAGGGCTCCAGGGAATTCGGCGAGAGAGCCTGTTACCCAGGAGACAGCAGCTTTGCTTCCTTAATACTTCTAACAAGAGCTTATAAGCAACGTCTTTTGTCCTCTGCCAAAAAATAAAAACCAGCATAAGTGATGTGCTTATCCTGAATTCAGCCCTATCTGTGGCAGTTCCTGGGGGGCTTGTGGCTTGCTCATTCCACAGCATCTCTCTACGTCTGTGGGTCCCTCCCGCGGGATCCCCTCCTCCAGGTGGGGCTGGAGTTCATATCCCCGGCACAATGAGCTGTGAGGCCACCCTCGTGCCTCAGTCTCTCCAGACCACTGCTCAGATCTCAGAGCCCTTCCATGCAGCACTGCTGGAAGTTCTGGGTGGTGAGAGTGCGGGTGCCCACCCCAAGCTGGAGGACCCAGAGCAGGCCAACTCCTTGCCAGCAGCAACCACAGGGTCCTGTCAGCAGCCCTGCCCAGGAATTCTCAGGGCATGCTAAGGAAGAAACGCTTCTCCCTGCCTTGAAAGGAGCTTGGGAATGTCTTCTGCTTGTTGAATGAGTATCTGAATGATGGAGAGGATCAGGGACAACTCAAGGGAAGTGCTCAGTGAGGTGCTTAGCTCATAGAAGGTGCTAGGGACACTTTGCTCTCTGGCCCCCATCATCCTCTGTCACTAGGCCCCTCTGTCACTAAGCAGCTTCCCCACTGCGCAACCTCATGGCCAGCGCAGCCTTTGCATGCCCGGGCTGGATGGTGGAGCCTATTGCTCCCAGGCTACAAGTCAGGACAGCGTGTTAGCAAACTGAATACCGAGGACAATTTTCCTTGCGTGTAAACACATCTGAACCTAGAAAAGGAACAGTAAAAATACTAGGTGACAGGAATTTTCCAGCTCCGCTAGAGTGCAATGCAGCCACTGTTGCTCATGCTGACTGAAATTGACCAAAACTTGACTATCTGGTGCGCGACTGTCCAGGGCATGAGCAGCAAGGTGCGTGGTGTGACTGAGAGCTTGGGAGACAAGCGGGATGGCCCAGGCCACCTTTGCTATGTCCTGGCTGACAGCCGCATGCGAGCCGCAGGTCTTCTTGCAAACCTCAATTTCCCCATCTGTAAATTCCATCTAAAACACAGAATAGTTGTGAGGACTAAAGTAAGGTTAAAGAAGAAGATACCAAGTCTTGGGGAATCCAAAGTCCTTCCAGCTCAGAATCAGTAGGCAGGGGAGTGCCCTTTGGGGACCTGAGTGTGGAATGATTGGGAGGAAGAGAATCCTGGGGCAGACTGGATGGAGGCCTGGCAGGCAGATCACGGGCAGAAGCAGGTGGGTAGAGGAAGAGGGGAACAAGAGGGAGGCCCAGGCTGAGGCAGGACCTTCAATCGGAGGAGGTGACCAGGAAAAGCAGTGGTTTTGGGAGGCTGCTGCCTGGTGGATAGGAGCAGTGTTGGGGGAGAGTGGCGCCAAGCTCATGTCCTCCTTGGGATGGATTAGAATGACACTAAATCAACAGCTGTGATGGCCACATCCTTGTCCCCTCCTGCTTTTGGGTCAGGCTACTTTTTCTTTGTACTGTCAACCTTGGGCCCTGTAACGGCTGTCAGCGTAGTAATACCAACAACAGGGATGAGGAATGGAGGGGGGTCCGTCCAAGCTGCTTCATACAAGAGGCTGTGTCCTCCATCCAGTGAGAGGGAGACAAAGTGCCCCTGACATTCCAGGGGGGAGTGTCCCTGTTGGTCCCCACTCACTGTTCTGCATGGACCCCAGTTCTGCCTGTCCGTCAGGAGACCAGGAAACCTGCCCACAAAGTCCCAGCTCCGATTGGGCTCCCCACACAGGTCTGGGTGATGTTCTCCACTGGGCCATTGCTTCTTCAGCTGGGGACATATAGGCAACACTGAATCGAGAAGCAGTATTTAAGGAAGTGCCTGAGTCCCGGGGTCAGGAGGTCCCCGAGACTGTCAGCCACTTCTCTGCCATGTACTGTGACTGCCTGGCCCTCTGACCCAGCTTCTCTGGGGCATCACCACACCTACCTGCATTCCTTTGCCTTATGCCTGAACACATCAGTGGAGAAGTTGAGTGCTCTGGAAACTGGAACGCTCAGCTGACATTCTTAGAACCTGTGAGCTGTTACTGGGGCTGCTGGGGATGGGTGGTGATTAATAATGTCAGCTGTTGTTATATAAAACTCTCTTATTTTGGAAATTTTGAAAATACAGGCAGGCAAAAGGGAAATCAAAGCCCCTATCATCCGGTGATCCAGAGATCAACGCATACCACGCTGCAGAAGCCAGGCTTCCTCTGCATGTGCGTATGCGTGGACGGCTCTCTAAGTGGGACGGCTGGTGCTTTCGGAAGCAGACTGTCTGCACAGCCAGGGCACAGGGCCCTCCATGCCATCTCTTTTTAATGACTACCACAGCGAGTCGATGGACATGCCCCCCTCAATTAGCCCTGTTGTTTTTGCCTCCTGCCTGTGATCCCTCAATGTTAACCACTGCCCACTGTCAGACAGGCTAAGATTCAGCCAATTAGAAGCTCTTCATTAAACCTGAAAGAGCATCTGCAGCCTCTGAAGGATGGGCCAGTGTCCCTGTTCTTCTGACAGGTATCTGGGTTGCCGACAGCAACCTGGCCATTAACCAGGTAGGCTGAGGAGGATGAGCTGCTGTAAAAATAAGTGTAGAAGAAATGGTTTGTAATTGTTTGCTGTCAGTGGCAAAATAATACAGACCCTTGATTTCTAACCTCCTGCTGCACTGTTCAGAACTCCTCCCAGAGAGTCAAGCAGGAAGCATGCTGAAGCTCTGATTGTAAAATTTGCATCCTCTCCTAGCTGGTTACCATCCCAAGGGACATTTCACATCACATTGTACTTGTTTGTAAAAATCCTATGCCCTAGACCACTTCTCAAGATACTTCTGATGTCGAGGCTAGAGAGAGTTTTAAATACTGAGAGTCCCTAAGAGAAAATATAAATAGATTTAAGGGCAGCCACTGTCAGCCCTGAACCCCCGAATGGGTGATCTGGTTCCAAGCCCCTGGTTGGCAATGACAGGAAACGGCAGCAACATGAGCAAAAGCTGAACTGTGCGAATTAATGCAGAGAGCACTTGTTCCACCTGCTTCTAGGGAATATCAATAGCAGCACAAGAGTCCATGAGATATCAACAGAGCCCCATTTCCACATTCCAGAGCCAACAGTCTAGGGGAGCAGAGAAAGGTGACAACAAGTGTTGGAACCATGGCACCACAATTGTCCTGTCTGGGAGCTCCAGTGGCGCAATCGGTTAGAGCAGTACTTATAAGACAACTATCCTGCCGGGGCACCTATGAGTGAGGTACAGCACAACACAGAAACATGGCCCTCTGCCTGGTGGCTCTGGGAAAGCTTTCAAGAGGAAGGAAGGATAGGAACATGGGGGCCATCGTGGTGGCAGGCGTCCCAGAGAAAGGGTTAGGGAGCATGAAATATGTGGGGGGGGGAGGCTTCAAGGAACCACACCTGCGTAGGAGGAGCCTCAGGAGGTGAAGCTGGTGAGGTCCACAGGACCTGGATCCCAGGGCAGCTGGTGTCCTGAGGAAGGAAGGAGCAGGGGCTTGACCCCAGAGAGGCGCTACTGGGATTTAAGTAGATGCATTTCTTTTGAGGCACATTGGCAAGGCCCTTTTGGGATGGCATGGAGCTTCCTAGATTGGAGCAAAGGACAAATTAGGAGACCTATAAACATTTCAGCAATAAATGATTTGGTCTCATAAAAGACAAGGACAGTGGATGGGGGCAGGAAGCCATTCAAGTGATTATTTTTTTTTTAAAGAAAGAGGGACAGTGAGAGAAAGAGAATCAATTTTATTTAGCTTCTCATGTGGCTTTCGACGCTCTGGGACTTCATTGTGTACACGGTGCTGGGGTTTGAACTCTGGTCCTCGTGCATGCCAGGCAAGCACCATAACCCATTGCAAGGGGGGGTGGACAAGAGGACAGAGAAAAGACAAAGAGCAAGACCCCCAGGATGCTGACAAGGATGCCATCCAAGGCAAGCGACCAGGAGGAGTCCCATGCTTACCCACAGGGAAGACGAGAGAAGAGTAGTTGTAGAAACACTGCGATACCTGTTGGAACAGACTCTACCGCAGGAGGCAGGCGAGGGAGCTTTTGGAGCGCACTCTGCATGGAGCAGAAGAGGGGCAGAGTGACAGGGCTCAGCACGCTAGAAAGCGTGGGCAATAAGGAGTGGGAAGCAGTGTTAGCTGGAGAGCCCTGAGGCCAGCTGAGACCAAGGCCAGTCCGCCTGTGCGGTGCTTTCTCCAACAGGGCTCAGGAGCCAGGTAGAGCAGGAGCAATGGGCTCCAGGTCGAACATTTGGACGTTGGATACAGGGCATGCAATGCTCCTCTCAATTCAAAGGGACTGAGGACTAAGAGAGTGACCTCAGCGACCCCAGTGCTACCAAGGGAAGGAAGAGAATCCAGGGCCCTAGGACTCCAGGCTCATTAGAGCAGAAATAGCAATTCTTGCCAACAGGCATTCATGAGTGAGAGGGACCAGAGGCTGTGGTCTCAAGTCAGCATGCAAGAGTGTCAGATACCCAAACTGGAGCAACCTAGGGAAGATAATGCCCAGGGGTGACCATGGGAACGGATGGCTGAAGTGTCCATGAAGGACAAGGGCCAGCTAATTAGAGGAGGGTCTGCAACTGTCTCCCCATTCTCAGACTTGGCATTCTGAGTTTCCCACTAGGTGATGGGCCAGGAGGTCCAGCATGGGCCTCCCTGGACAACAGCCACCATCTGAGTGCAGGGCAAGGATTCAGGAGTGCTTTTAGGGCAAGGCCAGCAGCTGAGGAAGTTGCTCTTCTGGGAGAGGCCTTGGTGCCTGGGCTCAAGCAAAGTCTTGGATCCAGTAGGCAAACCAGCAGAAGACTCCCACCTCAGGGCAGACCACAGCCTCATTTGGGAATCTAGAGACCTCAGAAGACTGTCAGGGAACTAGGCCACAGCCAAAATTCACAGTGTGATCAAGGAGAGTCTGTTTGGGGCAAAGGTCCCCCCAAGCTAAATGTGGTTTTGTTTCCACCTGATACTTCCAGCGCAGACAGCCCTGTGCCTCAAGGGATAGATAAATGGGAACAAGGCAAGACTTTCCTTGTTTTCAGGACAGGCACAGGTCCTGAGAAACGCCCAACCCTCTAAGGCACTCTCCCTAGAACTGCCACTGTCAGGCCCTGAGCATTCAGGTATGACAGGGAACCCGGGAAACCAGCGCTGGAAGAACTGTCATTTGGACCACATTACTTTCCAAGTGGCACCATGCATTTACAGTATGGTCCAAAGTTTAACTCTAAATTCTTAAGAAACGTCGCAGGCTGTTCCGCCTTTTGGAAACCAGTGAGGCTCGACTCCAGGTGTTTGCCGGAATCTCATTTTCCCCCCAGCTCAGTTTGAATTCCTGTACCCATTGCACTGGGAACCCCAATTCACTTTTTCTCAGGGTCGCCCCATATTTAAGTGGGCTAGCTCTCCCTGTGAACTGTGCCACCGGGTGGTAGGCCGGGGGGGGGGGGGGCGGCGGGGATGTGTGCTGCTCCCCTGCCCTTGCCCTGGTGACGGCCTTGGCCTCCCTGCAGGTGCGCGCAGGCGCTGCTGGAGCACGGCGCCTCGGTGCAGCTGGCCGGCGGCGCGGGCCGGGACACGCCGCTGCACGTAGCAGCGCAGCGCGGCCTAGACGAGCACGCGCGCCTCTACCTGGGCCGCGGGGCGCGCGTGGACGCGAGGAACGGCCGGGGCGAGACGGCGCTGAGCGCGGCCTGCGGAGCGGCGCGGACGCCCGACGAGCACGCGCGCTGCCTGCGCCTGTGCGCGCTGCTGCTGCAGGGCGGCGCGGAGGCGGACGCGCGCGACGAGGACGAGCGCAGCCCGCTGCACAAGGCCTGCGGCCACGCGCGCCACAGCTTAGCGAGCCTCCTGCTGCGGCACGGCGCGGACGCGGGCGCGCTGGACTACGGCGGAGCCTCGCCGCTGGCCCGCGTGCTGCAGACGGCCGCCTGCGCGCCCCAGGCCGCGCCGCAGCGCACGGTGCAGGCGCTGCTCAACCACGGCTCCCCCACCGTGTGGCCCGACGCCTTCCCCAAGGTAAGGCTGGGCTGGCATGCACCACGGTGGCCGGAGAGCGGCCCCTGCAGATTGGCCACGCAGAGGCTGGACTTGGGAGCTGGCTTGCATGCTGCGCTTTCAGTCTTTCGTGGGCCCGGGCTCCCCCAGGCAGATTCCCGAGTGGGGGGCATTTCTAACAAGCGCCCAAGGGAGGCCTAGCCGCTGGTCTTAGGATCCCCCCTTTTTAAGAAGGGCCTCGAAACCTACTAGTGGCTAGAGTCACGAGAAAATGAAGAGGTTGGGCTGTTGGTGGCACACCAGAAAGTCTCTTTCTAAACAGCCACATGCAATCCCTGTGGCTCAGGAGGCTGAAGCAGGAGGAGCACAAGTTCAAAGCCAGCCTCAGCAACTTAGGGAGGTCCTAAGCAACTTAGACCCTGTCTCAAAATAAAAAATAAGAAGGGCTGGGGAGATGGCTCAGTGGTAAAGCCCACCTGGGTTCAATCCCTGCTTAAAAAAAGAAAGAAAGAAAACCAGTCACATGGGGATCCCTGACCTTTTTTTTTTTTCGATAACATCATCATGACTTAATATATGTTAGCAGTTCATCTTTTGGTGTTGTTTTCACAAGAATGAAAACCAGTCACTGGCTGCATCTGGCATTTGATCTGAAATGAAATTACTCAACCTCATCATCCACCTTATTAATGACAGCATTTAACACCTTCACATATTGCTGTCATTTAGTCCTCACTGAACTGGTATGAAATTTGCCAGGTGGGTGATGCTTTTCATCTGCCTGAGTTTCCATTGAGAAGTTCCTTGTCCTGGGTCACAGCTGTCTTGAGTCCTCAACTCCGATTTCTGACTGTTGCTCTTGTAAACTTGACTGAAACAGTATTACCACCTGTCAGATCTACCCTGAAATAATCATGAAGAAGAGCAAAGATTTCTCATCACAGAAAATACCCAAAGGGCAGAGAATGCTTCCAAAAGAAAAATTCCCAAAATACTGGTTGGAATAGGAGATTGTCCTTCCCAAAGACCTCATTGAAGGAAACCATTCCATTGGAGTGTGTGTGTGTGTGTGTGTGTGTGTACCCAAAAGGCTGTTACCCAGAAGAACAAAATTCAAGATGATCTGAAATAGCACAATTCATGTATTTCTCTCAAATGTTAACGCTGCGTTACAGATGCCTTCAGAGTAAAGAGTATGTCTGCAAAAGGAAAGGTAAAAATTGGGGAGTCCACTGAGACAGCTCCCTGTTTCCTTATGTGACAAACATAATGGCCCTTTTCTGCCACTGTCTCCGTGTGGTGCTCCAATGCTCTATTTCAACAGGGTGTACTCTCGAAGGGAGGAAACGGCCTTTGTGTTGGTAATTTAGCTCTTAACCTCTCCCTTAGTAGCAGGCTTAGTTCACCGACCTGCAGCATGGCAGCAGGACTTGCCCACTGCCTTTGCAATCACGTCGCATCTGCATTAAACCCAGACACGCACTTCAACGCTCCTCATGACACCGCGTGGAGAATGAAAAGAGAAACTTCACATGATGGAGCTCAAGTGGAAAATATATGGAGCAATCTTTAAAGGAGAAAGAGGAGTCAATATGTGACTTTGTTAGCTTTGAAGTCACTTCAGTGTGAGTGATCTTTGCCCAGGTTTGCAAGTTTTAGGAGCAGAATCCCAGCCATCACCCTGGGGACAGGACCTGTGGCACCTGTCTCCAAGCTGCAGGAATTACCCTACCTTGAGCTAGAGATGAAGGACGGGGCAGGCAGTGTGTTATAGCCAGAAGTGAGAGGCACTCTGGCCCTGGCCATAACAGCTGCTATCCAGTCAATTCCCCACCAAAGCAGGATTTGGACTTCATATGAGAAATCTTAATACCTCAAAGTTTGACCAGAAAGTATGACCCGCCATTGCCTACCCTGTGCTTAGCGCAGTGCGGGCAAAGTAGACCTTCAGTCCATGATGTTGAACAAAATGTAAGAGGTTCCATACTCCAGGGGGTGTGACCTTTAATCTCTGCACATGGAGATCTGACATCCTCACACCTCCAGGGGGCGCCCCCACGCCTGGCCTGCAGCCGCATTTACCACATTGAGAATCCTGTAAGCAAAGCTGCAAGTGCCTCTGACCTTCCAGCCTTGCCCCCGGGCGACCAGACAAAACGCAGGCTCCCCAAGAGTGTTCCACTGGGGAAGGGGTCTAATCACCCGCGACATCAAAGGGACAGGCCAGAGCGGGCTCAGCAGCCTTGGCCAGCGCTCTGCTAACACTCAAACCGGCCACAAAGATGCACGGCAGGTAAGACGCAGGTGACATGGCAAAGCAGAGCCACCGGGAGTGTCACAGAGCATGCTGCCCGTGGGTGGCAGTCGTACTTTAAATAGATGGAAAGAGATGCCCATTGGAGCTCAGAATTACCGAAGCAAAAGGCTTCACAGCGAGCTTGTGACATAAATCACAGTTGCCCCCACCCAGACAAAGGTGCCTCCTCAGAGGCAGGGACAGGGAGCATCCTTTCCAGCGAGGCACAGAGCTCCATGGGAGAGTCAAAGGGTGTTGGGCTCTGCAGCCAGCGTGTTGACAATGCCATGCCTCTCCACCCCTGACCACGGCCACACCAGAGGCAGACACGCAAGCTCACAGCTGCAGAGGTACAGGAGGGTGCAGCCAGGTGCAAATTCTGGAAGGTGTCAGGACAGGTTGGGGCCAGGCCTGGCCATGCTGACAGGAGTACCAGACAGACCTGAAGGAGTTTGCACCCGCCACAAGCCCAGTGTGTCGACTGGAAGCTTGATTTGAAATGAAGGACTGTGGTCAAGTTTCTCTCTCCTCCTTCCGTCCCGGAAGGCAGGTTCATAAAGCTGGCAGTGAAGCCCGCTTCCCCTTCTCCAAGGACAGGAGCCTTTGCGCCTCCCACCTGTTTCAGGAGCATATTTCTGGTTCAACCCAAGCAGAGAATGTTGGAGCCGCAAAGTGTCTGGGAGGACCTTAAATCCAGTCTGGCCCCTGAGAGGGACAAGGCGTGCCAGGGGATGGGACCCCGGAACCCTCCTGAGGTCCTCTGACTAATCGCTCCCTCCCTACTTCCTCCTCTTCCCCGGTGCTCGTTTCGGAGCCACCTGGAATCTGTGCTGGAATTAAGTAGCCAGCTTCATTTGTTCCCTAATGTCACCCAGCCACATGCACAAAATGTCCTTTCATTCAGCGTGTTAGAGCAAGCATTGTAACTCCTCCATCCCTGACCCCAGTGTTGTGCTTCCCTAGCTCTGTGACCCCTGGAGCATAGATCAGCCCTCCCTAACCTGCAGAAGGGCACCTACAGGTGGATGCCTTCTCACACTTGGTGGGAGTCAGAGGCAACACCAGCAAGGGAGGATCCCCCACAGCTAGGCATCAGCTTCACTGCCCAGGGGCATCCTTTACACATTTGCTATGAGCTCAGCAGACTTTTCTTGGGAATTTCTGTGCTGGAATTACAGAGACTACACGTACTCCCTGACCTCTAGGATCTGTCTGTTTTGTGGGTTGGACAACCACACATGCCACCGTGAAATTGTGATGACTGCCACAAAGCCAAGAGCCATCTCACCTTGGGAGTGCGGATAGAGGGCTGGACTTGTCGGGGAACCAGAGGCTCCCACAAGTGCATAATGGGAAGGCTGCACACCTAGCTGTGTTAAACCTGGGGGAAGGGACACATTCCAGATGGAAGGAACATGGGCAAATGCCCTGGGGCAGTGTGTATGATTGGAAAGATGACCCAGGAGCCCAGAGGGAGCCACAAGATGAAGCAGCTGAGACGGGACAGCGAGGCAGGGGCTTTGTTCAGGGTTTGGGTCGTTGCCTTAAAACTGTGGGATTCTTCAGTGGTGCACGCCTGTAATCCCAACAATTTAGGAGGCTGAGGCAGAAAGATTGCAAGTTTGAGACCAGCCTCAGCAACTTAGCAGGACCCTGCCCCAAAAATAAAATGGCTGGGGATGTAGCTCAGTGGTAGAGCTCCCCAGGTTCAATCTCAGTACCAAAAACAAACACTATCGGACTCTATTCCATCATTTTAAGCAGAGGTGGTGACAAAATCAAATTCATGTTTTGAAATTATTTCTCTGCTGTATTATGGAGAATATGCTGGAGTAGGGGGCAGAGAGAAAAGCACTGGCTGGTGTGGAAATCCAGGCGGGGGTGCACTTAGCTTGAACAACGGGGATGGAGGTTGGTGCAGAGAATGGCATATTCTAGAAACATCTGGAAATGTCTGGCCTTGCCTCATCTGGACGTGACCATGCCCATGAGAAGGGCCTCACGTTTTGACATTTTCCTTTTGACCTAATTACTGAATCAGGTGAGGCGACTTCACCTGTTCCCCCAGTGTCACAGGATTTTAGTGGAGAATCTGGGGTAGCAGTAGTCAAAACCCAGCTCCATTTCCTGCCTTCACAGCCGGCCGGGCGCACGGCTGGGGGGAGGGACGAGCCTGTAAGGAGTGCCTGTTTCCTTGCCCTTCTTTTATTTCTCCATCTACATACAAAGCAATGTGCCTGTCTGATTTTTCCCCTTAATTTTCTTTCTGCCGCCTCATTAGCTGGAGGGAGTGCGAGTGGACGCTAATGACATCAGCATGTCAGGGTAATGTGGCAGCCGCCTCTCCACAGACAGCAAGGAGGCAGTGGAGATGTTTAAACCGTGTTGGCGTAAAAATAATGAAGGCAGCCAGCTGCCTGGCGAACACGAGGGGCGCTCTGCGGAGGGGCGGGGAGCCCCAGAGAGGTGGAACAGAGGAGAGACAGAAAATGAATTCCCAGAGACAGGCAATAAGACTTTGTCACAGTCTGTGACCCGGGGGGTGGGGGAGGAGGTGGTGCTCTGGCTCCAAGGGCTGGGCGGGGGACATCGCATTGCATGCAGTCTCTGGGAGCCATTTAATGTTGTGCGGAGAAGTGACAGGGCCAATAGGGGGGATTGCTGGGAGGTGGAAGTTGGCAAGGGCTAAAGAAGTGGGAAGCCTAGAACGCCCTGCGATGTGACCAGACCCGATCTGGGGGTGCCCAGTGTGACCCGTCCTTAATGGCACGTTTTCCCCCAGCAGAGAAGAGGGATGACTGGAATCGGAGACTACTAAGCAGAAGGAAAGGGCATGTTATAGGGGCTCGTAGTACACCAGGTATGTCAAGGCGCCCAGAGCACCCTGGGTCTGCGATGCCCAGGGCTGGAGGAGCCGGAAGATGCATGCTGGGTCCCGTGGGCTGCCTGTGCAGCTCCCTCTGCTCCCTCTTCTCTCGCCTTCTCTACAGCCTGCTTAAGCCTGACTTGGTGACACTAATAGATGAGGGGGCTGGAGGCTGGGAGGGAGAGGCCCCCAGATGAAAATTTCTTAGTGTCAATACAATGAGCAGCTTAGAAAGAGCAGCAGCTCCTGTCTTCTTCAAAATATCTTTGAAGACAGAGACAAGTGGGAGGGAGAGAGAGGATGGGAGCCCTGGCACCGGCAAGGTGGCCTCTCGTCTGGTGTTCCTCCATGTGCAGCCATTCAGGCAGACATTGCTGGCCCACCACTCTGCCCCACCACAGGGTCCCCATGGGGCGGACCACAACCTCCCCAAGTGTTGACAAACTTTGCATCTGGACCTCACCTTAATAGCCAAAGAATAGCAAAAAAGCTATTTCCCTCCATGGATTCATGGAGGGAAAAAGGCTGAAAAAGAGAAGCAGGACCGCATCCGAAAAACAGGGAAGAAATCCATACCTCTCTCTCATCAGAAGACCAGAAGAAAAGCTCTGAAATTGTGTGCCCTCCGGGGAGCGCGAGAAACATGGCCTCTATGATCCATAACAGAACAGGGCCCAAGGAAGTCCACAGAATGGCATGCTAAGGATGACGTCACACCAGGAAGCAGATTAAACTGGACATTAAGGGAAGTAGGAGGCAGAACGCATTCATTTACGAAATCAAATCAGTGTTGTCAATGGGATGCTGCATCCTGAGCCTGTGCCCTGAGCCCTCCTGCTGTGGCCCTGTTCTGCTCTGCACCGCATGGGGCAGGCCTGGCACAGGGTCACCAGTCAGCTGGCTGCTGGCGGGCTCAGCCAGTGGGCAATGCAGAGGCAGTTGGAGTGTGGAGGAACACGAGCCACTCTCCTGCATCCCCAGGAGCTTCAGCACCCACTGGACAGTTCTGCCTTCATGGTCCAGCCCCCACTGGGCAGCCCCCCAGCCTGCCCTGGGTGGCCCTGTCCCTGAGCTCTAATAACACTGTAGCTGTGGGTATCTGTAGTACTAAGAGTACCACTCTCTGACTGTCCAGCTAATCCCTGGGCGAGCTCACTCCCATGGTGGCTTAGCAACTCAGTTACCTGTATAATCCCTTCCAAGTGTTCAGTTTGCTCTGGTTGAAATACCTAGTGTGGTTTCTGCTGCCTGAAGGACTCTGACTGATCTAAGAGGTTTCAGCCCCAAGTCAGAGTGGTTAAGATGAGGAAGTGCATCTCACAGAACAGGAAGTGCACAAGTTGTAGCCTGTAGGAGTGTCAGTGTCTCCACGGGGTCATCCAGAACCGAAGCCTTGCAGCTCCCTGATCCAAGAGCCAGCTCCCTCCCCAGAGGGCTCCTCTCTTGGTCCCAACACGGCTGCCAGCAGCAACAGGGCTGGGCATCATTCTTGTTCACAGCCAGTTGCTTGTCTTTTAGGAAGCCCTGGAAAAGTCTCCCCATTTAGCTAAAAGCTGCCCTTCCCTGGACCTGTAATGGGCAGTGGTTTGGAATCACCCTGATTGACTTGAGCTGATCACCTGGATTGTTGGGAGATCAACACAATGTTGAGTATTAAGAGACTGACATTGAAAGCGATACTTAAGTGCAAAGAAAAGAACAAAGCGATGGGCACGAAGGACAGAGAGTGGACGGCCAACCCACAGATGGGTGGTGTCACTAAGGCAGAGCCTGAGGGCCTGGGATGCTGCTCCGTGGTACAGTGCTTGCCTCGCACATGTGAGGCCTGGGTTCTCTTCCAGAACTGGAGGAGGAGAAGGTAGTGGATCAGCAGTCACAACCAAAGACTTAAAAGAAGAATGTGGCTGCACTAAAACACGTACATTTTGTGTTAGAAGTTGACTGCATGTTCTCTTTAAATCAATGACAGGAAGCATACCTCTGTACATTCTAGTAAAAATGTTCTGGAAACACAGGGAAAAACCTTACAAAGTATCCAAGGAGAGAAACAGGTTATTCCCAAAGGAGTAAAAGTCAGGCTAGACCCAGATTCCTTGGCTGCACTAAATAATATCTACAGATTTTTTTTTTTTTAAAGAAAGAGGGGACAGTGAGAGAGAAGGAAAGAGAGAAGCAATTTTTATTTAGTTTTTCATGTGACTTCCATTCCTCCAAGACTTTGCTGTGTTCGTGGTGCTGGGGTTTGAACCCGTGTACTTGTGCGTGCCAGGCAAGCACTGTAACCGCTGAGCCACTGCTCCAGCCCCCCCACCTTTTTTATTTTACTTTTTCATTTGATTTCTGTTTTACCTCCACTTAGTTGTGTATGTGGTGCTGGGGATGGAACCTGGGTCCTTGTTCATGCCAGGTAAGTGCTCTACCACTGATCTACCTCTCTGTCTCCATCTACAGATTTCTTAAAGGCTGGGGCCGGCGGGGCGGAGGGGGGGGTTGCAGAGAAAAAACAATTTTATTTAGTTTTTCTTCTGGCCTCTGTTTTCTTCTACTTAGTTGTATATGTGGTGCTGGGAATGGAACCCGGGTCCTTGCACATGCCAGGAAAGCACTCCAACCGCTGAGCCACCACTCCAGTCCCCCATCTGCAGATTTTTAATTTTTTTAATTATTTTTTTATTTTATGTTTTCAGGGCTGAGGACTGAACTTGGGACCTTGCGCATGCTAGGCATGCACTCTGCCACTGAGCTAAATCCCCAATCCTGACTACAGATTTTTAAAGAAGTTTGGACACTAGAATTTTTAGGCTCAGCCAAATAGCTTTCATTTTGGTGGCAAAAGAAAGACGCTCGGAAAACATGCCTTCCAGGGCTAGAGCGGTGGCTCAGTGGTTGTGGTGCCTCCCAGGCATGCTCGAATACGTGAGTTTGAACCCCAGCACCACATAAGCATATCATTGCTTCGGAGCAATGAGACCCACATTAAAAACTAAATAAAATTGCTTCTCTCTTTCTCTCTCTCTCACTCTCTCCACTGTCCCTCTCTCTTTTTAAAAAGAAAAAAGAAAGCATGCCTTCCTGGTGCCGTTTTTGAAAAGGACGAAAGAAGTGCTGCCACTCACTTTGTTCAGCGAGTATTCCTTGAACACGGGTCCCGGACGAGCAGCACACCAGGTGCTTGGGATGAGTGGGGCAGCAGATCAGGAGGAAGAGGCACCCCTGCCCCGGCGGATCTTGCACTTGGGTGGGAAGACAGACAGTCTAGGCAGGAGCATAAGAGGCTAAGAGCATTGCCACCTAAATGACACTCAGAGACTCTCCTAAACCCAATGGCACTTATGTGGCAATAGCCCAGCTTCGCGATGGGAATGAGCATGTCATCATGAATGACAAACATGTTCAGACGGATTGAGGACAGCAGGTTTCTAAAGGCAGAAATCAGGAGACTTTGTCAAATGTTTTGAAACGGCAGTCCCAGGCCATGGTGGGTTAAGTGCTTGGGTGACGTCAGACTGAAGTTGAGCAGGCAGGAGTAGAAGTAGTTTTGTATGAGGTTGTGGTGGGCTTTGTGGGGCTTGGTTCTGGCAGTGCTCTTCTTGTCCCTGTCAGGCTCTCTGACACTTAGTTGTGTACATGGTGCTGGGGTTGGAACCTGGGTCCTCGAACTTGCCAGGCAAGCGCTCCAACCAGAGCCACCGCTCCAGCCCCAGGATCTGCCAGCAACTTGTGAGCAAAGGCTTGAAGGAGACAGCTACGGAGAGGTTCTGGGAAGAGCTGTTCAGGAGAGGGGCAGCCAGTCATGGCCTGAGGCTGGAGAGGGCCCAGGCTGCAGGCAGAACAACAGAACAGGGTGCTGGAGGAAGCCAGCAGGATGGCGGCAAGAGATGAGGTCAAGGATGGTGGCTGAGCAGAGCAGGCTGGGAGAGGTCCCAGAGGACGCTGTAGTGACCTTGGCCGCTGGAGACAGTTGAGTGGATGAATGGCCTACCCTGACTATTGAGGTCCCCTGGCTCCAGGAGGAGGACGGTGGAGAAGAGGCAGGCTCTGGAGGCTTCCTGCCACGAGGGACGGTGGCTACCTGGACAAGAGAGGGGATCTGATCCAGATGTATGTTGAAGGCAGATTTCCTGTCCACTCTGATGAGGTGGGTAAGAGGATGAAGAGTCAAAGGTGACTCCAGGTCTCTTGTACTGAGAGACTGGAAGGGCATTGCCACCACAGAGATGGGCAGCTCAGGGGCAGGCAGCCACGGGGGCAGAGAGCAGCAAGCTCAGCTCCCTGTGCGCTGAGGGTGGAGGTCATGCCAGCAGCGGGTGCCCAAGCCGAGGAGAATCTGCCCTACTGCAGGTGTCCTTCAGAGGGTCAGGGGCTTGCAGCCCAGGACTGGATGCAGGGCCTTCAAGGATGAGACGCCATCAGAGAACAATGCCAAAAAAATACACAAATTGAGGAGGAAAAACAGTTCACTCGCTATTGAGGAGGACAGAGCCCATACAAAGAGGCCGGTGCACCAAAAAAAGATGGCGCTAGCAGAGAGAAACAGACTGGTAGGGAATTCTAGGGTTTTGCTCACCTCCACCTCTCACAGATCTAGCAGAGGAACACAGTGTAGAGCTCTCATCATAAATGTGACGATTACATATTGAACTTTGAACCAAACAGAATCATTTTCTTCCACCACCCCACACAGCTCTTTACAGGTATAGTGCAACACACCAGAAAATAATAGGAAAAGTGGTCAGTTTTTAAAAATAATGTGCGCCTTTGAGAATTTTATAGCATACTCTCCAGTGACTACCACATCAGCACGTAATTTAGGCTGGGCGCCCAGCTAATCTGGAGGCTGAGGCAGGAGGATCGCTGAGCCCAGCGCTCAAGGCCACCTGGACAACCAACAAAGTAAGACCTTGTCTCCAAACACAGCTAAAGCTATTTAATTGCAGCCTATTCAGCAAGGACACTGGACACATTAGGCCTTAAAATTGCTCTGAACCACCCATGTTGAAAAGGAATTTGGTGCCATTTAAAAGTAGGTTTAAAGTTGCTGTTATTATGACTCACGGGAAAAAATACCACCAAGTGAACTGAGCAGTCAATCCAGGGAGTTCAAGGAGAAACAGAGCATACCTGGGCAGATGGGGAAGGGAATTAATCATGAAAAAGGCTGCAATAAATGGGTTAGAGTATTTCAAAAGAGAAGTGACCAGCAACATCTCGTGCGCGCGCGCGCGTGTGTGTGTGTGTGTGTGTGTGTATGTGATGTGCTGTGGATGAAACCAAGCATGCAGGCCCGCACCCTCTCATTGAGCTACACTACTACGCCAAGAGCTGATTTCTTGAAAGATAGAAAGTTAAAATAGAAGCCTCCAGCAAGACTAAAGGGAAAAAAAAAAGAAGCACTGAAATCTAATCATAGTGGTTTTCCGGTGAGAAAGAGTGCAGAAGCTGTGTCTTCCACATTTATCCCACCGTGAACTGCTTTCTGCAGGGCCCAGGGCCCTGGTGTCGGGTTGGGAGGGAGGAATTACTGCAGTAAGGGCGCTTGTCCTTCTGGCTCACTCCCTTAGGCTAAGGACAGCTGCTTCTCCTAAGACCTGTGCCCACCTGCCTCACCTGCAGACCCAGGCTGGCAGAGGCTGTGCTGCCGGCCCCAGGTCACACTGCCCAGCACTCATACGTGGAGAAGCAGTCCCTGTGTCAGTGGCAGTCCTGTACAGACCGTGCCATCTAGTCCTACTGGGAAGCACACAGCATACTGACTTTCCTTCAAATGAAGGTTGTTTTCCAGGAAAATAGCGATGATTTTCATCCCAGAAGAAATCAAAATAAAATATGCTGATAACCATGGAAGAAATGGAAACTATCAAGTTACTACCTGCAACCACCTGCCAGGGTTAGACTATGTCAAATGTAAGCTTCGCTGTGGGCTGGGGATGTAGCTCAGTGGCAGAGCACTTGCCCAGCAAGCGTGAGACCCTGGGTTCTGTCACCAGCACCACAGAAAAAATTTAAAACCTATCATGTTTTCTTAATTCCAACAATTGTATATTTTAAAAATTTTTTACCAAGTATTAAAAGGATTGAAATTGGGTTGGAGCGATGGCTCGGCAGTTATGGCAGTTCCCTGGCATGCACGAGGATTCAGGTTTGAACCCCAGCACAGTATATACAATGAAGTGTCGGAGCAATGAAAACCAGATGAGAAACTAAATAAAATTGATTCTCTCTTTCTCTCTCTCACTGCCCCTCTCTCTTTAAAAAAAAAAAAAAAAATTGGGACTAGAGCGGTGGCTCAGGGGTTACTTACTGCACTTACCCAGCAAGCACAAGTACACAAGTTCGAACCCCAGCATCACGTAGTTTTGGAGCAACAAAAGCCACATGAAAAACTAAATAAAATTGATTATTTCTGTCTCTCTCTCTGTGTCCCTCTCTCCTTAAGAAACAAAAAAGGATTGAAATTTTCTCAGTTTTACTAAGTTAACATAAAGTGATATCCAAACCTGATTAAAAATACTAAAAAAATCTATAAACCAAAATTTACTTAAGAGATGTAAAAATCTTAGCAAATTAAATCCAGTGTTATATTATATAAAGTAATTATATGATATATAGCATATATGATACCCACAATATATAGCACTGTATGTTGTAGAGAATGGCCAGATACAGTTTGTTTTACAAAGGCAAAAATGAGACACTATTAGAAAATCCTTTTCTAGCAACATGGTTAGATAATGCATAAAATAAAATTTAAGCCTTTTTTTTTTTTTGCGGTGTTAGGGATTGAACTCAGGGCATGGCACATTCTAGACAAGCACTCTACCATTCAGCTACGTCCCCAGCCAAATATAATTAAATCTTAAACTTTGCAATAACTTAGCACTGGGAAGATATTTCCTGAACTAAGAGCAGGGTATTTTTCTGAAACTAATATCCAAGATTATATTTATGGTGAAACATTAGAGACAATCCTATTAATTCCTATTAAATTTAGGGATAAGATGATTATCCTTTCTATCAGTGTTGTTATTTGACATTGAACTTAAAAGCTCTAGCCAATATGATAAGACAAGAAAAATAAATATTAATATTTATTTGCAAAAAATTCTTGTCTACTTGGAAAAATAACTTTTAAGTAAAGTACACTTTCAAATCAGGGAAAAAATAAACACACCAATAGAAAAATTCACAAAAGACATAATTCAGCAAATCATAAAAGAAGAAAGATAAGTAATTAACCAAACCTAAAGTAAATATTCCATGTTGAACCTACTATTTTAAGTAATTAATGAGGTGCTTTGGTTAGGGGGAGAGAGACACCTTTACATTCAATTCTTCAAAAGGCATGCCAATTCAGGCTCTTAGAATTTGTCAGTAATATTTTAAAAGCTTTAAAACCTACATACCTGCAACACTGCAATTTCATTTCTAGAAATTCAATGGGAATGCATTTAAATAAGATTCCAGAGGAAAATGAGGAATATAATTATGTTCAATGATTTTGTTTTATCAAAAAACATTGAGACAACTTACATAGTTAATTCAATGACTATGTTCTGATATATTCAAAAATAAAACATGGCCACCAATATGATACTAAAATGGCCATTTATAATTGTTCACAATCTATTTGAAGCAAAAAAGAATAAAGTTTCAAAACAATATGCAAAGCTGTTACATTTTGTTATGCACATGCAATTCAATTACTCATGGGGTTGCGTCCCTATAAAGCCACAAGTTAAAGTCGGAAGCCTGGAGGAGACATGGGCAACGCCCTGACCTACTGAACTGCAGAGCTGGTTGTTTCCTCCAGTGGGCGCTGGGCTGGCGGGCAGCTTGGAGGCCCTGCCTCATCCAGCATCACGGGGAAAGCAGGTACCGCATGTCACTCGCCTAGGGGAACACCCATATTCAAAGTCCAGTTTCTTATGAATGCATATCGATTACACCCTGATGTAAAGTCAGAAAGCTCTTTTAGGGGCTGGAGCGCTGACTCCGAAATTGAAGCACTTTGCCTGGCATGCGCCAGGACCCGGGTTCAAACCCCAATACCATGTTCACAACTTGAGTGTCAGAGCAACAAGGACCAGTTGAAAAACTAAATAAAGTTGAATCTCTCCCATTCTCCCTCCCTCCCTCTCCCTCTCTCTCTCTCTCTCTCTCTCTTTCTCTTTCCCTCTTTCTTTTTTTTTTTTTTAAGAAAAGCAGTTTTAGCTGAACCATTGTAGGTGGGAACTCTGGGGGGGGTGTTGTTTAAGTTGCATAAAACATTAGCATACACGAAGTGTTGATAGTGGTTATCTCTAAACGAAGAACTGTGATGCTTTTTTAAATTTTGACTTCCTGCTTTTTAAAGGGTCTTAGATCCCAAACAGTGAAGAAGTGAGGTGAGCTGTAACAGTGACTCAAATGCCTTCTTCTGTTTGATGCTCAGAGGCCCAGGGTCATGGTGCAGGCCAGGCTCGGCCACTGCAGCCAGTCATGGTCTGCACAGGTACGTGGCGCCTGCTCTTAAAAGACTTGCATGGGGGCTGGAGCAGTGGCTTGGCGGTTATGGCGCTTGCCGGGCATGTGTGAGTACACCGGTTCAAACCCCAGCACCCACCTACACAACTAAGTGTCTGAGCAACAAAGGCCATATGAAAAACTCAGTAAAAATTGATTCTCTCTCTCTCTCTCACTGTCCTTCTCTCTCTTTAAAAAAAAAAAATAGAGGGGGCTGGAGCAGTGGCTTAGCGGTTTCCGTGCTTGCCTGGCAAGCATGAGAACCTGGGTTCAAACCCCAACACCACGTACACAACTAAGTGTTGCAGCAACAAAGGCCATGTGAAAAACTAAATAAAGTTGTTTCTCTCTCTGTCTCTCTCACTGTCCCTCTCTCTTAAAAAAAAAAAAAAAAAAAAAAAAGACTTGCATGAATTCAGCTTGTTAGACCAAGATGAGGAAGAGCAGTCTTGCCACAGTTGGGAAGGCTTACACCCCAAAAGAAATGCTACGAAGTTGTCCTGCCCCTCTCTAAAATCTAAGCTCAATTCTGTTAAGGTGCTACATCCCGCTACTGATTTTCAGAGGACAGAGAAGGAGCAGCAGTTTCCAAAACCCTGCAGGGATACAGTCAGCAAAATCCCACAGAGAGAAACTAAGGGACAAAGAATCCGGTTTCTATAACAAATAAATCCCATGAAGCAAAAGAGAGAGAAAAATATATCAGCCAAATTAGAAGGCTGTGGAGGCACACACGTGTAATCCCAGTAACTCAGGAGGCTGAGGCAGGAGGATCACAAGTTCAAGGCCAGCCTGGGAAACTGTGTGAGAACTTGTCTCAAAAAAAAAAAAAAAATGGGGTTGGAGCAGTGGCTCAGCGGTTTTGGTGCTTGCCTGGTAAGCTCAAGGACCCGGGTTCAAACCCCAGCACCACGTACACAACTAAGTGTTGGAGCAACTAAGGCCATGTGAAAAACTAAATAAAGTCGTTTCTCTCTCTGTCTCTCTCACTGTCCCTCTCTCTTTGGAAAGAAAAAAAAATTAGAGAAAAGGACTGGGAATGCAGCTCAGTAGTAAATCTCTATGAGAGAGGAAATCGTTTTGTTAATATAATGGCATTTAAGAGAAATGTGTGAATTTAATGGCTAAATAAATATTAAATGATATTAAGAAATGATCATTAATTTCTCAGGCATTATTATGATACTCATGTTTATGTTCCTTCTAAAAGGTCCT